>SSSI01005488.1:0-34108 GCA_004796505.1 Oryzaephilus surinamensis
ACACCACAACTTCTTGAATCCGGGAGAAACGATTACCGCGGAGAAGTACTGTCAACAAATCGAAGAAATGCACCAGAATCTCTGACGTATGTGCCCTAGATTGGTGAATATGAAGGGACCAATTCTCCTTCATGACAATGCTAGACCGCATGTTTCAATGATGACGCGACAAAAGCTGTATGAGTTGGGTTATGAAACTCTCGACCATCCGCCGTATTCGCCGGACCTCTCGCCCACCGACTTCCACTTTTTCAAGCACCTCGACAACTTCCTTCGCTAAAAACGCTTCAACAACCAAGAGGACGCCAAAAACGCCTTTGCTGATTTTATAGTCTCCAGAAGTCCGGATTTCTACGCGACCGGTATAAAAAAACTTGTCTCCCGTTGGCAAAAATGTACTGTTTCTAGGGGTTGTTATTTCGATTAAATAAAGTTTATTATAAGAAAGTTATGGTCTTTTAAAGTTTAAGGTTAAAAAACGAAATTATTTTTGCATCAACCTAATATAAAAATATCTAGTTGTTATAAACTTCAGGTTTTCGAATATTACAGTTCTAAAACTGAAAATATCAATCATTCAATATACCATTTGTTTTATTGCCAATTTTTACTAATAATAATTGTATTATTGTTACTCTAAAACTGATCTCTGAGTAGTACGAAATCTGTGTTCCATTGAAAATTTTGCTCCCCTGCTTTTCAACTGAATTTGAAATGATTTTTTTTGTTGAATTTTGCATGTACATTCGAATTGAATTCATTCTCCTTTATGTGTTAGTTTTGGTGTTTATATAGAGAGAAGTTTGCTAGTAGAGGGTTGGAAAAAGCAGCAGCAGTACAGCAGTAGCAGCAATAGTGCCGCAGACCTCTTCAAAACACACGCATTTTCAAGTGGCCACGTCATGACCCTTATATATATAGTCGTAGAACAGAAAAACGAACCACCATCAACCCCAACAAGACGAAAACTTCACATATATATGTATATAAAACCGCAATTTCTTTCGCATTCAATCTGTGACCAATTTAACAACGTATTGATTGAACAATTTAGATGTATTATTTGTTTTTAAGACGGAAAAAAAAATTTAGAAAGTACTAAAAATAGTAGTTTATGTGGACAATACAAAGGAAAATAGATTGTGTAGGCTTCAGGGCTTACAAGGAGGAGAAAAAAAACTGTCATGTCCAGTTTTTGGGGAATTATATTGGACAAACACGGACGATGTCATCTACAATGTTAAGCCATCATCAATGTATATGTGTGTGTGCTTACTTTTCCTTAGCTTGTGTAAATATACTGCTTAAATAAATATAAAAGTAAAGGTATTCTTGGTTATATACATTTGAAGGTCCCCTTTTATATAAAATAAACACCAAGGAATTTTTAAACAATTCTGTATACATTAAATAAAAGTAATAAAATTTGTGTTTAATTACATTTTTAACCCCTTGCAATCGATTATAAGATTATAAAAAGTAAGAGTAAGTATATATTTTGTGCTACAATAAGTTGTATTGTATTTCCAGAAAGAAAAACGAAAAAAAAAAATTGTGCAGGGGGTCTCAATACACATGAATGAATTGTCTGTGTTGTTGTTATTATAGGATTATTCAAGGTAGGTGGAGGTGAAGAAAGAAACTTCTTTTTTTTTCTTCTGACCGCGTTATTTTACACATCATCGTCGTCGTCATCATCATTTTGATATTTATATAATCGAGAGAGAGAAGGAATTTTTTTTTACCTGGTTATGTTGATTTTGTTCAGCCATTGCTTTCTCTTTCGCTTGTCTTTTGCACTTGTACCTGTGATTTTGGAACCAAATTTTCACCTGCAACAACAGAAAAATTCAAAAAATCCATTCATATAAACGTTTACATAAATATTTCGTGTATTATTATATGTGAAAGTTTTACTATTGGTGCTTTGGTTTCTTCCTACATTGTATAAATGAAAAAAGAGTATGTAATTAATGTCTATAAACATACTTGTAACTCTCTTCCAAGTTATTTAGTGTATGTAGAGTAGCAAAAACACATCTAATCAAGAACTCTTCAAAATGTTGACACAATTCTTCTTCTCTTCTATATAAAATATGATGCGTGTATGGTAACATGTGTTTTCTTTCATATTAAAACCATCATCATGCACAACGGCTTCAGGTTAATTGAATAATTTTAGATAATTTTTCAACAAAATGAAATCATGTGTGATTTTTAATAAATTTAACCACAATTTTGAGAAAAATTGATTTGAATAGAACCAACACAGCATGATTCCTTCCAAATTACACCCTATTACAAGAGAAAGAGATAGAAATCTTTTTCCACCATCTCTTCTATTCTATTTTATATTATACATATTTTTATTTGAAAAGAATATTTTTTGATAGAATCATTTCTATACCCGGTCGAATTGAATATATATTTTACCACAACATTTTGGAGTATTTATTATATTACTAAACATATAGAATGCACTTGCCCAAAGTTGGTTTTTGGAGAATTTTATATTTACATTTCAGTAATAATGTGGTGTGGACTAAAAGAAAGTGAATAGATGCAACGAAGCGAATGCACATCAACCCCTACGCTTTTTTTATTCCTTGTTGATGATAATAACTAATAGTATACGAATTTGAAGAGCCTGTGTGACCACAATTCTTTTATTTGTAATTAAAAACGAATAAAAAGAAAATGAAAAGATTCACATCAAAAATTTATGAGAAGAAATGATTCAAATCGACAATTTTAGCGGAAACAATTATAGTAAAATCGTAAATATCATATAAAAATACGAAAAAAATCTAGGCATATAATTAAATACATATTTAGAAAATCAATTAATTATTGTGCTAAAAAATGATATAATAATTGCAATTTATTCGGAACTTTAACAATACAAATGAAAATGGCGATTTTTATCGCTAAAACTAAAAATAAAATCAATTTGCATCAGCGATTCGTCCAACAGCTGGTTTTTTCACTCCTATTAACAATTGAACACTTGAAAATCTGGTATAAAATCCCCTTATAAACAAGATGGAACAACCCCGCTATAACAATTTTTTGTTGTTGTCATATTAAATGGCCGCATTTGGCCCTGTAGGGGTGATTCTAAAAGCAACAATTTCAATTTAAAAAAAAAAGAAAGAAAGATATACACCAATAGCAAAAGTTTAGACAGCAGATGACAAAAACTAAATTTTTAGAGGGTTAAAAAAACGATTCAACGATGCGCATCAATTACAATTACGAATTATGTGGGCTGGTACTTAGGTTTTTTTTTTCTAAATAATAGGGTGTTAAACGAAAAATTAATGATGCGAAAACAAAATGAAGGATACACTTTTCTAAAATAATATTATCACAATAAAATAAAGAATATATGTCAAAACCAAATGCGAGGTTTTATATAGAAAAAAAAAACGATGTTTTTGAATTTTGTTGACAATTTAAGCGTTATAATCCATTGGATTACTATTTAACCACCCTTCTTTAACACAAACATACCCCTTATTATAATCTATAGGATTATGATAATATTTAACGTTCGAAAAACTTTCTTTTTCCCATTATTTGCATCAATACAGAAAAGAATAAAATTGGATAATTGATGAATTTTTTTAAATCGCATGCTTTCACAACAAATGAACAAATCAAAGAAAATTCACTTACTTGTGTTGGTGTTAAATGAATTAAAGAGGCCAAATGTTCACGTTCTGGCGCTGAAAGATATTTCTGTTGTTTGAATCGCCTTTCCAATTCGTAAACCTGTAAATAAAACAAAATTTCTCCATATAAATACACTTTTTACAATAAAATATCAGTTATTAAAGTCTTTCTGGCCGTCGGAAAAAGTTTACGCCGTTTCGCCGGAAATAATTTCCGCGAGTTTATGGAACGAACATTTCTGATAGGCTGAAATGGTAGATTGGTCCGTTTCGTAGTGGGGGGCTATAGTATATTTTCTACATATATATGGGTATTTCAGGGTAGAGAGTTGATTAACAAGCTAACGGCTATGAATGGGGCCCTATACCTGTGCCTGCGTAAAAAGGACCCTCCTCTTCCTGCGTTGGGCCAAAGGGAATTGCATTGGTTTGGCATCGGGAACGGCGCATGCCCCCAAACCAGGCATACCACTGTTCAAACTATGGCCCATATTTGCTGCCGCCGATGCTGTACTGCCCATCAATCTGGATACTGTAAAAAAATTGTAAAAATTAATTTCAAATTATTATTTTGTAATGTGTATGTGTTAAGGATTATATTTTTGAGGGGTGAGAACGAAGAGAGTGTGCATTTGGATAGTTTTTATTCATATTATACATAAATATGATGTACGGGAACATTTACAGAATAAATATTTATTTAAGGCACACTGTAAAATTGATGTATTAGGGGCTGAAAAAGAACTATAATACCCCTGCGTGGAAATATAATGTGGATATTTGTATTTTCTGTTTTGCGAACGATTTAAAACTGAAAATTTACGATTTTTAGCAAATTTTTTTGTCAATAAAATCTTTTAAATGTTTAAAAAACATTTATATAGTCTGTAAAATATAAGCATTCCTCTGAAATCCTAAATGTCATCATTACGCATAAAAATGCAGGGCCAATCTACTGGTCTAATACTTTTGCATTTGGGGTTGGTTAAAGGTGTAATTAAAGGGGACTTTACACTATGTGTTTTATCACATGATTCACCTTATGATTTTGTCAAAGAAAAACGATATGACTTTTACAACAAATCGAATTTTTTGTGTTCTATGTTTACACTATGTGATAGCACTTATGATATGATCAACTTGTAAGGTAATAAACATTTGCAAAATAATACAAGAAAAAACTGTTTTGCTGTCATCACTCATCAGCAATCAGCAATGTGTCTTTTGCTTTTATTGTATAGATTTTAACATTAAACCCCATTAAAGGTTTTAACAAATAAATCAACTAAAAAATTTGGAATGAAAAATGTGGGCTCGAATGGCTTCTACGGTCATATTTTATGAATCCCATTAGGTACATATATTATTTAATTTACCAAAATTTATTGATTTTATATTTTATATTTACCACAGAGCCACAGATTTACAGTGCCGGTAAAATAGATCAAGAAGTTATCGATAATCACATGAAATAATCACAAGGAATAGGTAGGTACCGTTTTAATCCTTATTATGACTGCTTGGGATTCATGTGATTCTATGTGTGATTTATAATTTGGGCAGAATTGTGTGATAATCACATAATGTAAAAATTCAAAAAGATGTGTATGACAAAATCACATGATAAATCCGAGGATAAATCATGTTATAAAACACATAGTGTAAAGTCTCTTTAAAGAATTGTTTGGGCATACTGAGTGTTTTTTAGACGAATTCCTTAAAATTGTTTACCATGCATCCGTTAATAATATCTGCCTTTTTATTATTTACTTTTTTCTATTGGTTAAAAAGGTCTTAAATACCTAACTTATAAGTTTTATTGCACCAGACGAATTTTTATATCTTACATACTATAACTTAAGAATTTTACCCGTCGTGATATCACCTCGGACAAAACATAGAAACTTCTTTATAATTTTTTTGTTGCGAAAGGTATTATAGTTTTCGAACCGACGATGAAATAATTTCGCCAAAATTACAATTTTTCTCGAATATTAAACCATAAAGCCAAATGTACTACTGTATAAAATAACAGTGAAATATGAAAATATCATTATAGAAATATGTAGAACAATAGAAAATCTTATTATACTCGTACATGGTATAGTATAGATAAAAGCTTGAAAGCTCGTATAAATTTCCAAAGCTTTATTACTCTTCAAATCAACTTACACAACAAAATTTTGAATGAAGCAAAATGGCTTCTACGAAGTTCGATCTTTAAGTAAACTTAAACAATACCACAATATATAATAATTTTTATTTGCTGGCCATATAGCAAAGTAATTACATATTCGTTAATATTTGTTGAGTATAAATATAGTGTAGTTAGAAGAGAGTAGAGAGAAGTACTTTGCTTAGGTGGAGGGTTCGTTATATATATATATGTAGAGTCCTGATGTGGGTCCCGCGTTCGTTCGTCAGCAGCTACTGTATTGTCATTGGATTTGGAGTGCTGTGTCAACAAAATGAGACTTTAGTGTATTTACTAGGCTGTCAGTTATGTACATTTGGTCGATGATGATGATGATGAACCCATTCTATATATTACATCTACAAACTCATATTAGCTACACAAACTCTCTTCCTTCACGTATACTCGTACATATTAAGAGAAAATAATTTAAAATTGTACAATATTCATCACTTTAAACATGTTAGATTTACAGTGTTTACATTGACATTTCTTTGGTAAATAATATGCAGAAAGAACGAGGCTACCGTTTCAATAATTCTATGTCTATATGTGTATTTACTTTTAAAAAAAACTCGACATATTGTTAACGAGAAACAAATATTTCTTTGTATATTAGAAATTTTAAAAAAGAAATCATGCATATTTGCAAAATAAGACCATGTACAAGTAAAAGATAGTGTGTGGGTGCCCGTATATCCTTTTATAAGAATCTATTATGCATCCACACAGCATCAATCATTCTTCCTCTTCCTGTTTACACACCAATAAACGTGTTATAGCATATTGTAGTTGTAATATAAAAATGATTTCCACAATTCAATCTTCTATGTGTTGTAGATATTAAATCGTGTTTAAACGATTTGTTTCATTAAATTATTTGGTAATTTACGTAAAAATGTTTAGTCTGTTCTCTTATACTTGCCTCTCTGATTGGAAATGTCATATGAAAAGAAAATATAAATTACACAAAATATTAATTAATACATTTGGTGAAAAGTGAAATAGGTATATTTAAGGAACCAGGCGAGCTAAGTACAATTTTTAAAGAATTTCTTAGAATTTAGGAGGGTACTTGTAGAGGATGTCCTGTTTATCCTTAAATAAGCAGTTATATCATTCATAAACTAATTAGACAATATTATTCACTGTCCTAAAATATTTACTGCAATATTTTGCCTATTCAACTATTGGTTCGTTATAGAAAGTAATAAATCATTTTTAAGTTTTTATTGCTCTAGAGGTAAGTATATAGCGAACATAATGAAATCCCAATCATCGTGATTTATTGTAAATATTTATTAAAAAATGATTGTTTTGAAAGAATAATTCAGCCTAAAATTTCCCCATTTTCTTATATGCGAAGATACAGGGAAACGTGTATAAATAGTTATGTAAAGAATCCTCTAGTGGGTGTACCGGAGAATGTAATCGATCGTGCCAACTAAAATACTTTGCACTCATATTATATATGTGGCTGGTTTACACACTTTGTGTAACATGATATAAAGTAGGCCGCGTGCAACTTCAACCAAGAAAAGTATTAACACCCTCTTATTTCCTATCTCATATTGGTAATTTGATCTTTTATTGTAATAATATAATATAAAAGGATGACTTACTTGCAAATCTTGGATCGGCTGCCGAACTTTGATACCATCCAGATGAATAATGTGGCGTTAATGCCAAATTATCCGATGCCGGACAATATTGGCTGCCGCCAAATTGGCCCATAACTGGATAACTGTTGTTCATTGTACAACCGCCGCTGCTCGATGCCAATGTTCCTCCAGTTCCAGGTGAATTAATACTACTACCACTCGATGTGGACCTTCAAACAATTTACAAAATTTGCTTTTTAACTAAACCATTTGTTGTTTGAATTGAAACTTTGACATGTTTTAC
The DNA here is from genome assembly GCA_004796505.1 of Oryzaephilus surinamensis. NCBI lineage: Eukaryota > Metazoa > Arthropoda > Insecta > Coleoptera > Silvanidae > Oryzaephilus > Oryzaephilus surinamensis. The sequence goes on from SSSI01005488.1 coordinate 7,774, forward strand.
CTATATGGCGATGGTGGATTTGTTGATAATTCTAATTTCCTATAAGATTCTTCAATTGGACTAAGTATATCGGTGACACTGAATGGTGTTGAATGGTGCAATTGTTGTAAATGGCTTAAACTTTGTTGTTGATGGTGTTGTTTTGGACTTAGGCTCATAGCCAGCTCGACGCCATTTAATTCCGGTAATAGACCGTGTAAATCGGTCCGGTCCGATACAACGGGACCTTCCCCGTAACTGGCACCCGCAGACATCGACTCCAGGACAACTTTTTATATAATAATTCACGCCAATCACAAAGAAAAAACAACTTAAAATTCAAAACAAACTCTCAAATCGTTGTCCTTTTGATCTATATTGTTGCTCTGTGATAATGATTTATATTATCATAAATAATTGATCCATAAAAAATGAATGAAAAATCAACTCGCGCCCGCTCTTTTAACAACATACACACATATACATTATTATTATTATTATTATTATAACTGGTGATGGCGAAGAAGTGCAAAGGACCGACGCGTTCTTCCACTTCTTCCACTTCCGCTCAATTCGATATCCGAATTCAATAAACAAACTGACTAACTATATAAATAAATCAGTGATCGAGCTATATAGCACTCTTTAAAGCACACTTGATGTAAGACTCTTTAACGGGCCCGAAGTGCGCTTAACTTGCCTAAGCGTACTCTCTTAGAGTGCCCTCAAAGTGTACATGGCACTTCTGCTTAGGCTCAGCTGCATTCTGGGTACTCAAATAAACGCCACCAACGCCCCAACAAAGTTTTTGGCCAATCATTGATTTCGTTACCTTTCAACGGGCGGAGCTTGACAACAAATCGGTCACCAAGCAACTGTAAGACTTGCTAACTGATTCGATTTAGGTTCAATTTTAATGCCAGCAAAGAGAAATTCTGCTCCTTAGTGATGCTGTTGTTATAATGTTGGAAATCGTGTAATATTTCTGTTGATTCTTTAACGCCCAACTCATCGACCTATTGTAGATGATGTGCTCTTAAACTTATTTAACAGTGGGGTGGGGGGCTAGATGCGAATTTTACTCCGATATTGTATATTTATATCGTTTTATTGGGCATATTGATTTGAGGTTGGAAGAGTTCTTTTATTTAATTTTTACGATTTTTTTTATATATGTTCTTTTTTTCTTCTTTTTTCATTTTCAAAGGACAAAATCTAGTGTTTTTAATCGTCCAAGCTTTTTAGCTTGTTTTCTTTTGAAATTAACATTTTTTTTTTTTTTGTAGCACATGCCAGCAATTGTCACTAAACAGTTGATCTGAAGGGGTTGCAAGAGCGGTCAATTTCGTACAACACTCAATCATTCTCTATGAAATGAGTGTACTTAAGTGTAGACCTAAACACCATACCTATATATGTATATGTGACGTATACATCTCGTTATCAATGCAAATAAATTTAAGCTTTCTATATTTGTATGGATTTTTTTCCTTTCTTCAATGAATCAGAAACAGGAAGCAATTATTATGGTAAAATGTGTTGCATTATATTGGACTAAGTGCAATGTATTGCAATTTATTGGTTTTCTTCTTCGTAACATTTCCATCTACCTATACAATTCCTTTAATTATAGGCTCTCTTCCATTCAACTTTTTCTGCACAATAGTATTCCTGATTGTAGAACATTTATACCCAGTATTTTCATTTTAATAGCATAATTGTTGGGGTGAATAATTCATGAATGAACACATTTTTGAAGAAAACGATATCTCTTAAATCTTTTACGTGTGTGTATTTGAAGTGTTTTAATCAGCTTGTAAAATCAAATCATTCAAACCCATATATTTGCCTCATAAATATCACACACAATTATATATCGATTTTCTATTCAATTTTATAATCTGTAACATATGATGACGGTTTTTTGTTGTTTATCTAATAATCGCATCATTTTCCTTTACATATTATCCAATGTTTAAAAAGCTATTTTCCCTGCCTTATTTACAACACCGGCTGTCGAACACGATTAGTTTTGTTACGGATACGTTCAACAATAGAGCCATTGGTCCGCAATAACATAGTAAGTTCAATATAGAGAGTAGATGATGGTTTTGGTGTTTTGATTGTTCTTTGGGGACTTCAAAGAGTTCTTCATGCAAAAAGAATAACCATCTATGTTGGACTAATTGTTGAAAATATTGATTGACTGTTTTGTTCCGATATGAATTTAAGAAGTATCTTTATGGATAATAAGTAAATATACTTACAGGAAGCAATATCTAAGAATCGTATTTAAGTTTATAAGGTTTTGTGCGTGATAAATCCATTTTGTGATTTTAATTTAAGAAGGATCAAAAAGTCTTAAACTTCTTATACTATTAAATCAAAGAGAAGCAAGAAAAAGTTTATTAAAACATAAACAATATAAGAAAATATTTCTCTTGAAGAGCAATCTATTGAAACAATTGTAAACTAAAAAAATCCCACAATAAAGTTCCCTGTAAAACTACAAAAAACTACAAATGTTAATGTTCTCTGTAATGCTACAGAAAACTATTTTATAAAATGTTACAGTAGCGGCATCTTTGAGCTCTAGTAACAGATAAAAAGTCTGAAATAAAAAATTATGGCAAATCAAATGTTAAATGTAATAAATACCTTTCAAAAACTAGTCATTAATTCAAGATGTAGGGTAAATCAAACACTAGTAAAGCCCCTACAAAGCGATATACCAAAAAATCAAGTTCTGTTCGCAAATTCAACGAGAAATACTAATTTTTTTAACAAATGTTAGTCTATAACCTCAAAATCTGCAATATTTTTCAAATAAGCGCATTTCTAGTACCTGCAAACCATCTTTGGAAAGCTATTACGTCTGTAAGTAATGCCGGTAAGAAGAGAGGACGTGGTAAAACTGTGTCAAAGAAGAATATAAAAGATTTAAATCGTGGTCAAGTTATTGGTGTTGGTAAAGCGAATATTTTGTGGCCTGGTCTTTCATCGCCTATAATTCGTGGTAAAGAATTAGTAGAACAACAAACACTACCTGAAGATCCGGAAAGAGAAAAGAAATTAATCGAATTACGTGATAAGATGGGTGTTTCTAGACGACCAAAGTTGAGTCCTTACGAAAGAGGGTGGTCTGGCGCTAGATTGCCAGGAAGGAGCATTGGACCACCAGATCCAGTTCTGGAGGGTACCTATGATAAACTTGTATAAAGGCTTTATTAAGGTTTTCATGTTTTTAGACGAATTTGAAGGATTTGATACAAAAGTATTGGAATCAAAAACTGTATTTAATATGACAGCTACTTATGGTCGTAAACGACAACATTCAGTACTTGTAGTAACTGGAAATAAGCAAGGATTGGGTGGTTTTGCACTTGGCAAAGCACTTGAACCGAAAACAGCCATTAGAAAGGCGAAAAATCGTGCTGGACAGAAAATGTTGAACGTTCATTTGTTCAGGAATCATACAAGTACTGAATTGTATAATTATTTTCTTCAGAATCATGTCGAATATATTGTTTTTCAGTTTGTCATGACTTCTATAGTGCCTTTGGTGCCACAAAAATCTATGCCTTTCAACGTCCTCCAGGTCATGGTTTAATTTGCCATCGTGCAATTCAAACAATTTGCGAAACAATTGGAATTCAAGATATATATGCTAAAGTTGAGGGTTCCACGAACGTTGGTCACATTACAAAAGCGTTTTTCCTGGGATTGTTGAAACAAAAATCGCATCAACAAATTGCTGAAGAAAAAGGATTGCATCTGGTGGAATTGTGTGAAGAAAATGATAATTTTCCCACTGTAATCGCATCGCCAGCCGTTTGTAAAAAGGAAGAAGAAATACCAAAAGACGAAATATTGGATTTTTCACAATATTGTTTTGATGGTAAAGTTGTATTGAAAAAAAAGAGATATCCACCATTTTATTCAACATATGACTCGTATAAAATTTATTTGAAAAAGCAAGAAAAATTGCGGAATCAAGATGTAGTTAGACAAAATTTGATAACTGAATATGGTGAAATAAAAAGTTTTTTAGCTGAAAAGTATCCTGAATGTACGCAATATAGGGTTGTTAAGGAGGAAACTGAAGAAGAGAATAATTAATATGTAATGTGTAACATTTTTATTAAAGAGTTGTGATAGGCAACCAACTATCTTTTAATTAAACGATTTACCGTAACCGCCATTCAGACTTTATTTAAAAAAAAGATTGGATTGTTTTATTTTTCATCTTTTTAATTTTCGCCACCAATAATAAATGTACAACTTGTTACAACTTGTATTTAAATTTAAATATTTGTATATTTTTTCTAAGTCCAGTTACATTTTTATAAAATATTCTACATTATATAAATTCTGCTGACGATGGTGGAGATGGTGTGCTAGACGGTGAAAATGGTGTGGTGGACGGTGGAGATGGTGTAGTCGATGATGCAGGTGAAGGACAAGGTGCCTCAAGTCCTTCTGTGTGTCTACAAGAAAAAATTAAAGTTTGTATTATTGTATTGTGTGGATTACAATAAACGCAAAATGTTATTTTTAACATTATAATACTACTTAAATTCACATTACTCTATTTTATTTAATAAATTATAATTTTTTTCATGTGGTTTGTTAAACAGTTTATAACTGTTATAAATTCTTAAAAAAAATTTTTTCTTACCCAGCAGTCCTGCAAAATAAGTTCTTGTCGTTTGGGGAACCAAATCTTAATATAAATTCTTTTCCTCCTCTTACAATAAGGCGTAATTGGTCACCCTCCATATTGTCAATTATTATGTCGTTTTTATAAAAAAAACCATCATAACGGGGATCAGTAGAGTCTAACATAATTACCTTTGTTAATATATCTATGCAGACATCTGCTTCTGGAAAGTTTTCAAATGGAAATCTAATGGTAACATCCTTTAGTATGTTCATTTTGAGTGACCGTTTTAATCTGACCATCGTGTTTGTTAATCTATTCGAAAGACAAAACACATTTCCTAAAAACATTAATAAAAAAAAGGAATATAGCATACCTTGCTTTTTTGTTTTATACGAAAATCTTCATTCTTGTATATACCAGTATTAGTGTATTAGCATGAGTGTATTAGTTGACACAATGACACACCACGCATCTAAGATTTTTATTAAGGTCTATTCATTTAGGGAAGAAAAAAGTAATGATTGGTCAGTTTCCACGTGATTAAATTTTTTAAATTTTATTGGTCGAAAGCAAGGTTAGAAGGTGGAGCAATTGTGGGAAATGTATTCAATTATTGGATGATTTTGAAAAACGTCATAATTCAAGATGGACGATTTTTCTTCCTTATCTGAATGCACCTTAGTGAACTAAATTAATAAATTTGTGACGTTGAACATGACGCACTCTATAGGCAACTCCCTACAACTCCCCGTGTACAAAAAGTTTTATCGTCTTATACTTGCTTATACCAAGGACAGTATATTACAGGTCCGAGCGACTGTCCCCACTACAAATATGGCCGTTTGTAATGACGTCATTCTGTACAACACAAATTACAATTTCATTAACAGATAACAATTATTGTGATTTGTTGTGAAAGTTTATTATAAAAGGTATGTTTTTATTGAAAAAAAAAATGAGTTAAAAAGCATTTAAACATATACATAACATAAACTGTTAATAATGGAAATTATGACGTCATAATCTCGTCAGAACAGTTGTTAGCTGTGGTGGGGATAAAACGACTCGGACCGTGTGTAGAGTGTCCGTGGTCTTATACGTCTTATTGACAACAACGCCGCCCATGGTGTGTTGACTCAGTTACTGCCGGTGGTTACTGCTGTAGAGCCTGTAACTTAGGCAACCTACAAATCAGTAACCGCTATAATTAGTTGAAACGTGGTAGAAACCTGTAATTTCTTTTCCAAGTCCCAACTGTCAGTACTTGTGTTTATGTAATTTTTTATTAAAATAATGGCTTCTTTAATGCTAAAAACAAGGCCCTTAACAAAATACGTTGTTCCAAAATGGTAAACGAACAATTAATTATTGGTTCAGTCGTTCAACTGGTAAATTTTCTAGGAATTTACAATCAATTTCAACAACAGCTAATCTGCAATCAGACGATTTCAAGGCAGCCCAACAAAAAGAAGCTCCGCAAATAAAAAACGATGTAGCTTTGTTAAAACCCGAAGACGCAGCCCATCGTAATCAATTACAGAACGCTATACAGATCGAAGGCCCTGTACGAGCAATATTTTAAACCAATGAACCATATGTAACTTTTCTTATTATAGACAAATTTGGCCCCAATTAGCGGTATACCAGAAGAACAATTCAAAACTAGACGTGTACGTATCTATGAACCACCAAAGAATGCAATGCAGAGCGGTACGAACAATATCGGTCATTGGGAATTGGATTTTGATACGAAAGAAAGATGGGAGAATCCTTTAATGGGCTGGTGTTCAACGTAATTGTATAAATTTATAAATTTTCAAGTTTTTTATAATCGTATTCATGTTTAGGGGTGATCCATTGTCCAACATGAAAGTGCAGTTTTCGTCCAAAGAAGACGCTATTGAATATTGCGAGAGGAATGGCTGGGAATATTATGTTCAAAAAAGTTCACTAGATAAACCATTCAAGCCGAAATCGTATGGTATTAATTTCTCATGGAATAGACGTACTAGGGTATCGACTAAGTAATATTTAAATTGGATAATGGAAGTAAAAGTATGTGTAAATAAATTCTTAAAATAAAATTATTGTATTTGTTTAACAAAAATATACATTATCGTTTGTATTAATAATTAAAAAAGTCACTTTAGATTTTATTAATTACTTTTTTAATTATTATGTGGTTAGCAAGAGCGTCAATGCCCCAATTATATTGTGTCAAATACATTAAGGTGTTATTTTTTTCAATTAATATGTTAGAAAAGTCAATATTTAATTGAATGGGGGACTTTAAAACGGTATATAATATAATGCCAGTGTGAATTTAATAAGTTTCGTGTACACCGTTATTCGAAAAAGTCTATAGAAGATGGTAAGACAATTACAGGCAAATATAATTTATTACTCCTATTTAATAATAATTTTTTAGCGCTCAGTTACTGTTATGTTACTGTTTCTTGTATATGTTTACGTTAATTGTGAGGAAGAGGCAGAAGAATTGTACAATCGACGACTGAATCGAATTCAACACAATTATCACTTAGATCCATTCACAAGACATTTTTTGAAGTATTTTATAAAAAACCCACATCAGAGACGTGAAAAACGACAAATTCAACAACAAAACTATGCATACAGTCGATATCCAACTTTTAACAGCAATTATCCTGTTAGATATGATTATAATACGATAAAATATCCAAATACTCCTTATAGAAATCAAAACGTAAGAAGACAAAGTCCAACACAAAGTCGAAGACAAAGTACAACACAAACTCGAAGACAAAGTTCAACACAAACTCGAAGACAAACTTCTAATAATGTTGATTTGCAAAAGAGTGGCTCGAATATTGTGTCTTCAGTTGTACGAAAACGATTTATTCCAAGACCAGTGTTTGCTTAAATAAAACTAATAACATTTTTAATTTTTTATATTTATTTATTGTACAAATTACAAATAAATTAGTTAAGTTCCTCAGTGATTTTTATTATAAAATTGTCGGGAAATCGGCTTGGTCAGAAGGGCGATTTTTTGTATACAAATTGATCCTTCTGACTACAGAAGGACGATTTTTTGGATAATAATAATTTCTTCTAATTGGTGTTAGTGTTTGATAAACGCGATTGTATTGGCCGTTAGTTCTTCGGTAAGCGAATAAAGGCCTATAAACCATCGCATTTTGAGCCATCATGTTTTCCTGTACATTTTGATTGTAATAATTTCTGTTTAACATTTCGTTTCCGTATGAAATCGGTGTGGAATAACTTATTGCTATGGAACCACAAATAACGAGTACAACAATCTAAATAAACGAAATAAAAACAAGATTTTTAAACTTACGAAAAAATACTTACGGCCAATTTAGTCATTTTGCTCGTTTTGAAGACAATACAATTTTATATTAACTTGTGGCTTATATATCCAACATTTATTCCATTAATTATTTAATGGGTTTGCTTAACGTTTTCTTGTGTTTATTTAAGACTAAGAAGACTACAAGGGGTCAGAAGAGGTACACAAATACACATTATTAATCTAAAAGTATTTATTTTATTAATAATATACAGGATAATATTGCCAATAATATGGTCTAGTTTTATAATTAAAATGTTGAAAATTTCTTCTTATTGGTTGGTATATGCGCCTTTTTTGTCCACTTGTTCTTCTATAGCGAAAATAAGGGAGAAAAACAGTCGCGTGCATTTTCATTTCTTCATTGTTTTGTAATTTTTCCAAATTAAATTCTTGATTTAAGGCAGAAATTTCATTCGAGTAAATAATTACCAAGTAAAGAACAATTACAACTGTGAACTGTATAAAAAATGGTTAAAACTTAAACTTTAAACTAATATGTACTTACAATTACTGTCTTCTTCATGGTTTTGCCACTTTTGAGTACACATTAATTATTCACAGGCTTATATAGAGGCCAACAGTCCTAGAAATTTATTTAAAATCAGGTCTATTTGTTTATCTATAAATAAAATTCAATAGTATTCATTCATCTGTTAAATTTATTATAAAAAGCAATAAATACAAAATATAAATAAATAAATAAATAGGAGTATTAACTTTGTTCATTAATAATAATAAGAATAAGGGTAATAGTAAGATGGATAATAAGATCTTGGTGCATAAATGCGATTTCTACGTTGTTGAGTTCTTCTGTAAGCGAATAATGGCCGAAAAACCACAGCATTTGACCCAACCATATCTTCTTCCGGTTCAATTTGTTCTTCATCTTTGAAACCTTCAGCAGGAGCCAAAGTTTCAGTTAAAATAACATTATTCTCTTTATTGTCTTGAGTTTTTGGAGCGATTGTTGAAGAAATTGGACTTGAATTTGTCCCAACTAGGATGGCGGCAAATACAAAAGCAATCTATTCAAATTAAACCAAATATTTTCTTAGGAAACCGATAATAAAACAATAAAAAATGGTTACTTACAGTTAACGTATACATTTTGCAAGCTTTTTTGTAGTTTATCTATTTTTCAAATTTACTTTATGAATGATTATGTTTGATTTCGGTTTAATCTTTATATACTCATAAAAATGTATGATGATACATTGAAATTTCTTTGAATAATTAATAGTATTCCGATCAATTTGTTTAACACCTATTTTATTTAAATGTTGGTTGTTAGTCATTGTTAGTCAGGCAGACGAAAAGACGTTATGGTTTTACAATTCATCAAAATAATCCGAAATTAAGCATTTATTGTGTATTTTAACAATTTGCGGGTGTATTAATAGAATTATTAGGTGTGAAATACCGAAAAAAACATAAAAATAATAATTTTGCGAAATAAATATTGTCATAAAAGTAATGATTAGTCAGAATATTATTTATTTAATAAGTAATTAAATGTTCGTAAATTTGATAATTATGACTGTTGTAAAATTAGATTAGAATAAAAGTATAAAATAAGGGGTGTTTAATTTGTTTATTCAGTCAATAAAAATTCTTATCATGAATATCTGTTCAATAGCAATTTTTTTATTGTGTCTAGCGTTTATACAGGGCCAAAGTTGCGGTCCTAAGCACGTACGATGCTTAAATTCAACGTCTTTCAGCATTTGCGTTGATTGGTTCGGTCAAATTATAGACGTAGGGGGTGTAATTAATTGCAAATGGGGGTATATTTGCAGTGAAGATATCGGAGAATACGCGTAAGTTTAGTAATTATTGGTGAAATTCTAGTTTGGCTTAAAAAGGACTTTTTAGTTGCATTTATGACGATGGATCCAACAACACTACGGGTACAAAAGACATTTTTTGAAAATGGTTTTGTCTTATTTTAATATTTTAGATTCAGAAACGTCTTCGACGAGTTCCACAACTTCTACAACAACAACTGAAACAACGACGATTTACCCTGAAAAACCTGCAAAGTGCAACAAAGCCAATAAAGGGAATTATCCGTATGTGGATGATGATGGAATTTTTGATTGCACCAAATACTATATATGTAGGTCGGTTCTGGGTTTTTGGTCATTTAAACTGCAAGAATGTTCATCAGGAACTGGCTATTCTGTATATGAAAGAGAATGCGTTGAAAATGGATGCGATATTTATTCAAGTACCTAACTTATTGATAATATGTTTTAAAATTTTGCAATTAATTAAGTATTATTTTAGCTTCCAGCACTAACAATGAAACTACTTCAGGTGAGACTGAAATAACTTCAGATTTTTCTTCACGCACTACACAAACGAGTACTTTTCCACTTGCTTAAATTGTTCTATTTGTTAATTGTGGGTTTTTAACAGTTACATCTCCATTTTATTCCACTTCTGCTCTATCTTCCTCTTCTGCTAGTCAATATACGACTTTATCTTCTTTGCCATCTTCATCAGTTTCCTCTTCAACTGTAGCTGATATAACTTCAGATTTGTCTCCAAGTACAACATCTAGAAGTAGTTTTTACTTAGTTCAAAATTATTAATTTTTGTTAATTGCCAATTTTTAACAGCTTCCACTTCGACATCTTCAACTTCTTCGCTTTCTTCTTCTTCAACTAACGAATTTACAACCTTATCTTCAACTATAAGTACTTTTTTTCTATCCTAAATTGTATGTTTTTTAACTATTTTATCTTTAACAGACACTTCAATAGTTTCCAGTTCTACGAGCGAAAGTACTACTTCTTCATCTGAGACCACAACTTTGATTCCTGAAAAGCCAGAAAAGTGCAATAAAGCCAACAAAGGCAATTATCCCTATATTGACGATGATGGAGTTCTTTCATGCTCCAAATATTACGAGTGCAGGTCAGTACTAGGTTTTTGGTCGTTCAAAGTGCAAACATGTAAATCCGGCACGGGATATTCAACATCAGAACGTGAATGCGTTGAAAAAGAATGCAACGATTAAAAAAATATAAACATAAACAAATATCGTAAAAGGCTTTATTCTAAATTATCTTTATAAATATTTAATTATGTATATATCTTTAAACTATAATAATAAAAAAATTTAAAGTGTTATAAAAATTATAATTAAAACAAACAAATAAAAATCTACACTAAAATAACAGATAACAGAAACAATAAAACAATATCTTCTATTTGGATTTCAAGAAATTGGATGATTCTGAACCGAAATGAACTGGATTTGAGTATTCATGTTGGCCTGGCTGTAAAATCGGTGCATCAACATCGTTTTCTTCGTTCAGTTGTTGATTATACATTGGATTTTGGAATTTTATACTGAAATTAAGAAAGTTATCAGTTTCACAGATAAAAATCGTAAAAACCCACAAATACCTAACGTTAAATCTACCTTGATTTCTCCTTCTCATCATACAATACATTCCCAAACCAGTAACAAACACCAACATACAAACCAGGATTCCTGTTGCTAATCCAGCATGGTTTTTACTCGTTTTTTCTTCAGCACGGAAATGTAACGCTTTCGAATGCAATTCAAATTCAACCATTTCGCATTTATCTTTGTGTGAAATAACATTTCCATCTTCACATAAACATTTAAAGCCATTGTTCTGTTTCGGAATGCAAATGTGCGAGCAATTGTGCGTATTACACACATTTTCAACGTGGGGTTGTAAAGATTGTTGAACCAAAACAAACATTTCATTGCTATATGTTTGTAATTTAAATGATTCACAATCTTGTGTATCGTACAATTTGCATTTATTCATAATACCGGTGCTCGTTAAATATAATAAGCGATTTTCAAAGAAGGAAATACTTAATGGACGCGCCACCCCAGCAAAGACTTGAACATTTTTTAAGCCATTGTAATTAACTCGCATTATTTTGTCCTGATGTTGATCAATGTAATATAATTGTTGCTTATAAACGTCTAGAGTTATACCAGTTATGTATCCTAACAACAAATAACATTTTTAAACCGCACAAAATATTATCTATTAATTTTTTACCTATAGTTGTCTTAAAAAGTTCTTGTTTTCCGCTGCCATCCAAATTACATTTATAAATAATCGAACTGGGCGATTTAAACACCCACCAACTAGTTACCGAATAGAAGAGTACTTTATTATATGAATCAATAACTAAATCACCGACACTCATATTAACATCAATATCAATTAATTTAACACATCCTTTTTCATCAAATCCACATATACTAATCGATTTTGTAGCTTCATCTACGTAATAGATATTACCAGTAGACCATTCAATTGCGATTTTCTGCGGTTGGCCAACATGTTCCATAAATGTACGTTCACCAGTTGCAATATTAACACGATGCAATGTACCAGTCCTTTGAATTGTAAAATAAACCAAATTCGCGTTATAATGCATGTTTAAACCGGTAATTGGCGGTGAATCTTGGTTGTACAATACGCTCAAACGATTCGTTTTCTGATCTAACATACGGATTTGGTTATTTGATGTGAAAATCATTGATACTGGATCACCTTCTGCTTTACAAGTTTTGCGATCCGATCTGAAATGATTTTTTAATAAAATAGAAATAAATAAATCGTTGATGATTACCTTAAAAGGAAGCCATTATAGCAATCACAAGTGTAATTTCCTTGATGATTGAAGCACAGTTGACTACAAATTGGAGGATCCGTCTTGCATTCGTCAATGTCAAGACATCGATGTCCGTCTCCAGCTAATTTATATCCAGGTTTACATTTACATACCGGTCCAGTGGGTGTAGTTTGGCATTCATGCTCACAAGGATTGATTTTCGGCTTACAACCCTCTGTACAACGGCCCCCCTCATCAGAACCATCATAACAATCATGTTTTCCATTACAAACTTTCTTATATTCAATACAATCACCATTATTACATCGAAAACCATCTGGACAAGGCACGGAGTGGCTGGTAACATTAATATTATGCCAACACAATGCTTCCGATTCATCTGAATTATCACCACAGTCATTAACATGATCACAAATCCATTCCAATGAGATGCAGTGTTTGTTGGCGCAAGTAAAATCGTCCACATGACAACTAGAACAATTTGCTTCATCCTCTTTGTGTGGACAATCGCTGATGCCGTCGCAGCGTGCAAGAAGTGGTACACAAATCGATGTGTTCGATGTACAAGCGAATTCATTTTTATTACAATTCATTGAAGGATCAAGTTTGTCACAATTGATTTCATCCGAATTGTCGCCGCAGTCGTTGTTAAGATCGCATCTTAAAGAACTATCCAAACATTTTCCATTTGTACATTTGAAGGCTGTCGATGGACATTCCGGGTATTCTGGAAACAACCAAGTACGTCATTTTTATTATGGGAATTTATTCTATTTGTTTAAATTTAACAATATGGCAATAAAAAAAATGTTTCTCTGAATATTTTCTGAACAATTACATGGGATTAAATCATACCTATATAAAAGATTTAATTTTATTTTAAATTCATTTACATATTACAAACGGTAAATATGTTGATAAGGCTAATCTTTGCTGTACATATTTGAGTGATTTTTGATGAAATCAATTTAATTCGTTAAATTTTAGATTTTTTTAGTACAATTTGGTGATTGTGCCACTTGTGGATCAAAAAATATCGTATGTATAGATAGTACAAGTTTTCAAGTTTGTATAAATCCAGGAAATGAGGCCGTTCTAATTGGTAGTACGTTACTTTGTTCGGATGGTACCGTGTGTGATGCTGACACTGGCGATTATCCGTAAAAAGACGATACAAATATTAGCTTAACATAACGTATTTATTATATTACGAGTTTAGCTGTATAACCGAAACGGACTCCACCACAGATTCTTCAACTAGCAGTGACTCCACTACAGAATCTTCGGACTCCACCACAGATTCTTCAACTAGCAGTGATTCCACTACAGATCTTCGACTCCACCACAGATTCTTCGACAATTAGTGACTCCACCACGTTAAGTTCCTCTACAGAAGGTTTTCTTTTCATCACGGGCGCCTTCGCCAAAATTTTAACATTACATATTTCTTCTAGTTACTACTTTACCGGCTTGTACGGATGTAGGACGATTTGCAACATCGAATTGTAATGAATATTACGAATGCGTGTATATTTTATATTATTATCGGCAAGTAGTGGTTACTTGTCCAACTGGACAGGCTTTTAACGAAACACAACAACTTTGTACAGATAGTACCACCTGTAATTCCTTAACAAGCAGTGACTCCACTACAGATTCTTCGGACTCCACTACAGAATCTTCTACAAGCAGTGACTCCACTACAGATTCTTCGGACTCCACTACAGAATCTTCTACAAGCAGTGACTCCACTACAGATTCTTCGACAATTAGTGACTCCACCACTTTAAGTTCCTCTACAGAAGGTTTTATTTTCAATATGGGCGCCTTCGCCAAAAGTTTAACATTACATATTTCTTCTAGTTACTACTTTACCGGCTTGTACGGATGTAGGACGATTTGCAACATCGAATTGTAATGAATATTACGAATGCGTGTATATTTTATATTATTATAGGCAAGTAGTAGTTACTTGTCCAACTGGACAGGCTTTTAACGAAACACAACAACTTTGTACAGATAGTACCACCTGTAATTCCTTAACAAGCAGTGACTCCACTACAGATTCTTCGGACTCCACTACAGAATCTTCAACTAGCAGTGACTCCACTACAGATTCTTCGACAATTAGTGACTCCACCACTTTAAGTTCCTCTACAGAAGGTTCTATTTTCAATACGGGCGCCTTCGCCAAAAGTTTAACATTACATATTTCTTCTAGTTACTACTTTACCGGCTTGTACGGATGTAGGACGATTTGCAACATCGAATTGTAATGAATATTACGAATGCGTGTATATTTTATATTATTATAGGCAAGTAGTAGTTACTTGTCCAACTGGACAGGCTTTTAACGAAACACAACAACTTTGTACAGATAGTACTACTTGTACAGCGTAAAATAAATCAATTTTGTAACTATTATAAAAATGTTTTACTTACTACAATCTGCGTGTTCATCCGATAAGTCGGGACAATCAAACTCGTGGTCACATTCCCATGATTTTGGTATACAACTGCCGCTACCGCACCTAAGAAATCAAACTTATTAAATTACCTAAAATTAAACTAAAGTTTTTAATTATAATACCTAAATTGCGTGTTTTTGCACACAGCCATTAAACAATTCTGCTCATCTTTCATGTCCACACAATCATTAACACCGTCGCAAACAAATCGATTTGGTATACATTCATTTTGATCGCATTCCAAGTGATCTGGAGGACATACATTCTCTTTATGTACAAATTCGCATCCATGTTCATCAGATTTATCGCGACAATCGTAATGATGGTCGCAGTGTAGATCTTCATCAATGCATTGGCCATTTGAACATTGGAAATGGGCTGGCGGGCAATGATGTTTCACTAAACACTCTAATTCGTCTTCACCATTCGGACAATCTTTATGGCCGTTGCATTGTAGATTGTTCAAAATGCATGTGTTTGATTTGTAACAATGAAATTCGTTTGAAGTGCAATCAACTCGCTTAATACATGTATGATTCGTTGAATCCAATTCCATACCAACCGGACAAGCGCAAATCGTTTGATCTTTGCGACTAATTAAACATAAATGAGAACAATTCCCATTATTCAATTGACACACTGATGATTTTACAGTTTTTGGTGAAATCGATACAATATGAACAGGATCCGTTGTTGGTGGTAATTCTTTAAGGAAGATTTTCTTGGAAAATGTCTGTGGATTCTTCTTATCCGTCCAGTAAAGCATGTGATCGTAAGTTATCCAAAATAAGCTTGATTTTAATGCTGTTAAACAGACTGGCTCGCTTTGCAACGAACGATATTTATGGCGATCATCACCTTCTAAACTAATCGTTTCAATTATCGATCTACCTCTATCAGCGAAGAATAAACGATAAAGATCGTAATCGAAATGTAAACTAATTGGACCTTGTATACTATCTTCGATAAAATGAGTTCGTCCACTTCCATCCAAATAAAATCGATCAATGTGCGATTCAAATGCTGATTTTTTGTGTAAAGCAACAAACATAACACCCTCTTCGGGTATTACGACGATTGAACGAGGAAGTTCACCATTCATGTCGTGCAGAAGTACCTTTTCGGACTTTGTGAACAAGTTCATTACTTCGACAGTACCTTTTCCTTCGTCACACCAGTATAGATTGTTACCAAGATGATCTAAAAACAACAAATTAAATACTTGTAGATAATTAGCTGAGTCGTTAATTTACCGAAATCCATGGAAATGACTTTTTCAATACCATTCCTTTTTAACAGTTTATTATTTCCATTGTTCATATTCAACAGAATAATTTGTTTAAGGTCCAAATCGCTAATAAACAAAGAATTGTTAACAGAATTGTACGCTAAAGCTCCAATATTCTTTGCAATCGCTGTCAATGGTGTTATATCATGTTTGCCCAACGTTTGATGTTCCAAATGCAACAGAATGTTTCCAGCCCCAATCACCAGCATTTGTTTCTTGCCAATAGTGCGACAAGTGTGTCGATCCTCATCTAATTCCTTAAATTCCGGACATGCACATGTGTAATTCTTTGGACCATTCAACAAACAAATATCACTGCAGAATGCAAACGCGCATGGATTCTCAATACGCGACATCATAGCTGAATGGAATACACTCAAACCATAAATATACCCTTGATTGTCTTTAACGATGGTGTGATGGTCCTTGCCAGTGAATTTATCGCATGATTGTATTGAATGTGTTGACCAATCAGACCAATATAAGCGATTTTCGAAGACTGCAATCGCAAACGGATGTTTTACGATACCATGGAGGATTATTCTTCTGTCGGTGCCATCTAAACGAATACTTTCCAAAGAAGTTTTGCGTGCATCAGTCCAATATAGTCTGCCACTTGGACAATCAAGTGCTAAACCATTGGGCCAGTAAATGTCCCTAGAAACGAATGATTTGTGATTGGAACCGTCCATGGATGAGTAACCAATTTCGGATGGTTCGCCCCAATCAGTCCAGTACATGTCGCTTTTGAAAAATATGAAAAAAAAATGAAAAAATTTGAAGAGTTTACACATTATTTTATAAATAAACTTATCTTACCCATCATTTACATTTAAAACAATCGCTCTCGGCTTTCTGATATCTTTATTCACTAAAACAGTGCAATGCGTGCCATCATTTGTACAAACACCAATATGTTGTCGTTCCACATCCGTGAAATAAATGTTATTTGTAAGCCAATCAATGGCTAGGGCTTCTGGTAGGCCCAAACCAGACGTTAATAAAGTCTCTTTACTAGTACCATCTTCTTTAGCACGCATTAAACATTCATTTTCGGCCAAAATATCCGTCCAATAAACGTAATTGCCATCATAAGTGACACCAACACCATGAAATAAGTCTTTAATGATGGAAATGTATGTATCTGATCCTAATAAGTAGCCTCTTATCTCTTTGTTTGAACTGAACATCATCATAGCATCACCGTTGACCACTTTGCACGTGTGCCCATCGCTTTGGAGGATGTATTTATGATCGCAAAGACATTCATATGAGCCCATAGTGTTTTTACACTTTTGATCGCATATACCTTTAAAGAAATTTTAAGAACGGAGAAAGTAATTTGTAGTATAAAATTTACCATAAGTTTCACATTCATCAATGTCTGTGCAATTGAATCTTCCATCGAGCGTGTATCCCGCCGGACATGTGCATTTCGGTCCATTTGGCAGCTGAATGCATCCATGTGAACATTTATGGTGTTTACAATCGTTCGTCGTCGAATTACAAAGAGGACTTTCATCAGATTTGTCTGGACAATGAGGAAATCCATCGCACACAACATTTAAGTTGATGCAAGTCTTGTTGTTGGCACACAAGAACTTATTGTTATCCCAAATACACAATCTCGGATCGGTGTGGTTTTCTAAATAAAAACAATTTGCAAAATTTTCAACTTAAAATGATTTTCTTTACCGCAGTTTTGTTCATCAGAGTCGTCACGACAGTCCGCTTTACCGTCACACCGCCATTCGTTGGGTATACAGTGTCCGTTGTTGCATTTGAACCCATCATCGCAATTGATTTTGGCGCTACAACCCAGTATTTCATCGCTACCATCCGGACAATCAGTTTCGTTGTTGCAAACCCAGTCCTCCGGTATGCACAAATTGTCCGAACATTGCCAAAAGCCTTTTTCACATGTTGTATTCCCGTGTACGATGATTTGGAAATCGGAACAGTTTTTTTCGTCTGAATAGTCCGAACAATCGTTTTCACCGTCGCAAATAAACGAACTGCTTATACATCTAGTGTTTTCGCAACGGAAAAAGTGTGGCATCTCGCAAAGAACAAAATCTACACACCCAATACTTTAAATAACTTACTACCAAATGTATAGTGTCTATCTTACCGCAATCTTCCTCATCTGAACCGTCCATACAATCGTTGTGGCCATCACAGCGCCTCGATGATGGAATACATTGGCTGTTGGTACAAACAAATTCGTGTTCTTTGCATGTGTTATTGAAATTGTGGAAGAAAACTTCCATAAATGCCGTAGACGATACTACGGCACTAGCAAATAACAATATTCTTAACATATTTTAATATATCACAGTTTATTTTTGTAAAAATATTATATTTAACATTTAAATTAACATAACTAGGGTGTGATTTAGGAACAATTTTGTAAAATTGTTTATAGACACGAGGGATTAAAACGGAAACAAGATTTTTAATTCTAAAACGGATGCGGTGAAGATGATCAGTGGGGATCGAAAAGTTCGAGTGGGATTAGGTTTTTCTAACAAAAGACTTTTTTGTTATTGTTTTTGCCAAAGTTTTATTTGTGACGATAGTAAAGTGGTTACATTATCAATAATACAAACAGATAATTTGTCAATACATGTAACAAATATTTTGAAAATATTGTTATTTAAATATAATTAAAATGCTATTAATAAGATAATAAAACTTTAGACAATTGAGTATGTACATAATTTTTCCAAAAATTTAAATTTTTTGAACTGTAGTTCAAATATTTACAGATTTCTTACAAAGTGCTACAGGTTTACGAAGAGAGGTCGCAATATGTTAATT
This sequence comes from Oryzaephilus surinamensis, assembly GCA_004796505.1. Classification (NCBI taxonomy): domain Eukaryota; kingdom Metazoa; phylum Arthropoda; class Insecta; order Coleoptera; family Silvanidae; genus Oryzaephilus; species Oryzaephilus surinamensis. The sequence goes on from SSSI01005488.1 coordinate 26,982, forward strand.
AGATAAATTTTAAATTGTTCCGCGAATTTTTCGTAAAAGTACTATAGAATATAAGACAATAATACATACTTATAATTAATTAAATTTCTGTTACATTTAAAATTGAAAAATACATATATTTCTTTATTTCGAATTAAAAGAACAACTCAAACTTGTTTTATAAAAACTTTGCCCTACATATTTTTGCTCTAAAATAGGTACTTGCTGTAAGTACTCGTAAACTTGTTTAAAAAACCAAGTAAAAATATAAAACATTTGTATTAGTTGTACTATTATTTAATTTAGAAAATTTACAATTTGAATGTATTGTTATTAAATGATTAACTAAATAAAACAATTTGGAACAAAACAGTATTATATTCTAAATATTGAGCTTTGGGTACTACTTTCCTACTTGTAGAGTGGGAGTACCGTTCGTGCAAGTCGGGCAGGTGTGCCCAGGTAGGTTGAAGACTGAAATTCAACATTTACCTTAGTATGAAGTAATGTATCCGCCATTTTAGACCGCGATGTTATCATAAGTCCGAAAAGTAAATCAAATATCTTAATAATTCTATTGAAAATTAAAACTACGAACGGAAAATGGGCTCGAAAATTGAGTACGTCGATTCATCACAAATATACGCGACCAGTTATGTGCGAAATTCAAAGGCCATTGGGGTATTATGGGCAATATTTACGATTTGCTATGCAATTATTGGGGTTGTTTCGTTTGTGACACCCGAATGGATTGGTGATGTTGAAGGTGAAAATCCGGGAAAATTCGGTCTGTGGTCAGTGTGTTATTATGCGGAAGAGAATGGTGAACAATGTCGGGGTCGTATCGATGATTTCATGAATATTTCGAGTATTGCCTTTCAAGCGGCCACCGTTTTTGTTGGCTTGGCCGTATTAATTGCCCTGCTCACCATTTGTGCCATGATTTTATTCTTTTTTTGTCATTCAACCACCGTTTTTCATATTTGTGCCTGGATGCAACTCATTTCCGGTATAAAAAACTCATTTTTGATGTACATACACATTTATGTAGTTTTTATTTCAAAGCGGTACAATTATTTTTATCATTTTTAATGTAAATTGCATGCAATCAAGCACGTAATAGCTTGTTTTATGAAATTGTGCCACACTTTTCCATAAATTTAGTTTTGTTTGACAAAAAGTGCACTTAAGTATTATGTATATAATCTATACTTGGAAATAATTTGCATGTACTGGCATTTCTGTGCCTAGATAACATTTTAATTCCAATACATTCGCATAAGCAAAACATATTGCATTTCATAATTTTGTACAGAGACGGTTTGAATTTTAATTCAAGGTGTCCTATTTTCAAATAAATGCCAATTACTTCAATTACGAGGCCGGTCCTGTGTAGGACTGTTAGTTTTTTTAATGAGAATTATCCAACAATGCTGTGTGAGAAGATATTCAGTTATAAAATACATTGTTTTGTAATCTTAAATAATCTTATAGTTATTAGTTTGGCCTTTCAATTACAATTGAATACAAAATACATTTACCTATTATTTAAATCTGCTTTGAAAATTTATTAAATTGCCATATAAGTTCCTAGTATCAGAGTATTTTTCACATATGTTATTTATGTGAAAAGCAGACAAATAGACAAATATTAAAAATTTTCATGTGAATATGAAAAATATTTAAAATGCATTTTTCGTGGACAAAGAGAAACTAAAAGACAGCTTGCACGTATGAAATAAAAAAAAAAAAACATTTGGTAGACGAAGAAATTACGATTTTTTGTAGAAATTGCGATAAAACATTATTACTGAACCATGTATTGTCAAATTTAACTTTCAAATACCTAATAAATATTAAATAAAACTGTAATAATTGGAATATAATTTATTTTAATTAAGGAAATACATAGTATAACAATAAGTATTCGGAAGTGTAATATTTCGTTTTGGTTTTTAATGAAGTCTTTTGTGACAAAATATTAAATTTATAGAAAATTTCATTTAAAGTGTAAAAATTCAAATAATATTATCTAACACACTTTTACCATTCAATTATAATAATAGCAATAAATTTATGCATGTACCATTTAAAGTTTAAACAAATAATTTATATGTATATTTACAAAGTTACATAAATAACATTTCACCAATAATATGTTTAATAACAATAATTAACATTTATAATACGAATTATGTTCATACATATACTATGTGCACGAAATGATTTCCTAATGTATTAATTATTATCGAATTAACAATCTATGTTCACCTTTTGGATATTAAACCACAATTCTATTGTTAAATTGATGGTTTCATAATGACAAATTGGATACACTTCCCGTCAATAAACCACACTAATAATCATTTGTAAAATGGAAAGTAAAATCAAATCGTGCATCGCCTTTTTCGGCATCACTTTATCGTTGTTTTGTTTGTTTTTCCAGCTATATGCATGATAGCTGGCTGTTCCTGTTTTCCAGCCGGTTGGTCCGAAGGAAACGTACAACGTGTATGTGGACCATCGGATAAATATCTGCTTGGAAGCTGTGGTATTCGATGGGCTTACCTACTGGCCGCCATCGGATGCTTGGATGCCGTTATTCTATCTACATTGGCATTCATTTTGGCCACAAGACATGTACGATTACAACCGGATCCACATTATGCTCCAGCCAGTCTATTTAAAGGTGAATATTATAGAATCAATCAGTAATGAGTGCGTGACGTTCGGAATTTTGTTTGTAATTTATTAGAAAAGTTCATACATACGATAATTAACATTCACCTAAATAACTTGATATTTTTACTTCATTTTCATTCATTCAGTGAAAAAATTTCTATTTTAATAAATGGCATCGTTGTATACAAATGAAGTGACTTTTTTTTGTTATTGTTGCATAATTAGGAAGTAAAGACAATAGAATTTGTAATTTTATGGATGAGTTTGAACAATGAACATATTTTTATATGTTTCTAGGTGAAATGAATAGTGGATTTGTTGGGGATACAGCGAGTATAGCTGGTTCAAGAAAATCTCTTAATTTACATCCAGTATTAATGATGCATCCAGGCCAAGATGACACTTATTCCCAGTTTTCACAAAGAACTGTACCACGGTCGACACATTCTGGACATTATTCACATCCGCATGCAATGCACCATAATTTCCAATTGTAAATGACTGAGTTTTTATAATGGGAAACTTTATTTTACATTTCCTTAAAAAAATCGTGTAAATAAGTTCTGTAAATTTGAAAATTTAAAAATCATTTGATCCGGCAACCAACAATACAAAAATTTAAAATTTTTCAAAAAGTTGCCCATTATATTGTGTACCTATTATATTTCCTAATTGTCGATTAATGTTAATTTTATTGTTAGACTGTTTATTTTAAAACTTGTTTATTGTAGATCAGGTATTTATAATAAAATTTTATAATAATGATTTATATACTGATTTCATGGGATCAACTTTTAAACGTTTAGCTAAAAGCAAATTTGTTTCGTGTTGATTTTTTACATATTTTAAACCACCGTTCTGTTTCACCAATTCCATATGAGAACGCTCCGGATCACCAGGAATTAAAACTGGCTTTTCAAGGTCAATCTAAAACGAATAACTTAAGTAACTAGTTTTCAATTATTTTATAAATAATAATAAAAATACTGGTTCTAAATTTCTTAAACCATCCAGTAAATCGCTCATTCGTTCCTCAAATCCAGGTGTGAAACATTTCGGATCGATAGCGATGAAACAATGACCCAAATTTGCCGGTTTATCTGATTTGCCACTGCCCCAATTACGAATATTAGGTCCATATGAAGAACCTGAAAGGATTCCACACAAAACTTCCACTAATATGCCTAAACCAAAACCTTTGTAGCCAGAAGTGATTTCAGTGCCGCCTAAAGGCAATAATTTTTGCGCTTTGAAGGCAATTTCAGGATTTGAAGTTGGTTTAGCTTGCTCATCCAAAGCCCATCCTTCTGGTAAAAGTTGATTTTTCCTTCTACCAACTTCTACCTAGAAAACTTATTATGAAAACAACTAAAAAAACGAGCCTAGTCGTTCACTTTTCCAAAAGCCACTGTTGTTGTTGCCATATCCAAAACGAAACTATCATTATTTAAAGCTGGAGCCGCCAACGATATTGGATTTGTACCAATTGCAGTCTTAAATAAACATAAAACAGTTCAAGATTGTTTATAACTTTTATATTTATGTAACAATTTTTGGATTTTATTTTAATTAACAACACGTTTATTTAACTATTTCAACAATACCTTTATTTAACAAATTTAAAAATGAATTGACTAGGACTACTTTTACAAAAGACTGACTCACCGAGTTGCGCTGATTTTGTATCAACCCTTATATTCTAATTCGTGCATGCGCACTCATATACCACATACCTCCCCTTCTTCTTTTAGGTAAGTACCTTATTATTTGTTTCTACCCTTTATTGTATTACATTTATTAATTTTTGTATTAATCTGTAATTTATTTCATTAACCTAATACATATTATTATTTTATACTTATTCTATGCCTAATTACAATTTGTATTGTTATTAATTTGTATTTATTTTAACTAGCTTTATATTTCTTTGTTTGCATTACTATTTTTGTACAAAATCAGTGTATTTTTGTGGCTTTCTTATGACTCTTTTTGGTCTATTGTTTTCAATGTTGATACTTACATTTTCTTTTTCGTTATTTGTGGTAATTGCTGTATTACTCTTTTTGCTTACATCCTTCGTCTCCTTATTCGTGTTGCTTACTTCGTCCTTTTTTCTACTGCATTCGGCTACGTCATTTTCTTGCGTATTCTCGCTTTCGTCTTTATTTCCCGTTCCCCTGTCCTCTATTACTATCTCCGTTTCTCCCTCTTCTTCTACTCTTTCTCTCTCGTATCCTATCCTTCTTATTTCATTTTTGCTCTTCTCCTGTACCTCTGTCTTACTCTTTTCTCTTTCTTGCTCTTTGTTCTCTTCCTCTGTCCATCGTTTTCTCATCTGATTTGCATGTCTTTTCCAGCTATTTCCATTTTCTGTCCTACAAATGAATGTTAATTTTCCTATCTTTCTTTCCACCACCGCTTTGACCCATTTTTTTATATTCACCTCGCTATAATCTCTCACCAACACTTTTTCTTTTACCTTGTACATATCTTTTTCTTCCCTGTTCGTTTGCTCTTTTTTTACTTCTTTGATTAAGTCGAGTTTTATTCTTAATTTTCTCCCCATCAACATTTCAGCCGGTGTTTTCTGCGTCGTACTGTGCACACTATTTCTGTAATTTAACAAAAATCGCTGCGTTACCGTTTCTATACTCTCGTTTTTGTTCTTTTCATCTTCCATCGCTGCTTTTAATTTATTCTTAAACGTTTTCACTGCATTTTCGGCCTGACCATTTGATTGTGGGTGGTATGTTGGGGTTGTTACATGTTTGATGCCATTCTTCATCAGAAATTCTTCCATTATAACCGACGTTAACTGTCTCCCATTGTCACTTATAATCGTTTTTGGTAGTCCAAATCTTGCAAACGTTTCTCTTAACCGTTCCACTGTTTCATTGCTCGTGCACTTGTTCATTTTAAACACCTCTATCCATTTTGAATACGAATCAATTACTATCAAAAACATACTATTATAAATTGGACCCAGAAAGTCTATATGCACCCTCTCCCACGGCTGTTCTGCTTCTGGCCATTGTGTCATCTGTTTCTTCGGGTCTGGCAGCACTTTCATACATGGCAAACATGCTTTTATTTTTTTCTCTATATCTAATTCCATATTCGGCCACCACAAGTAGGATCTTGCCAGTGTTTTTGTTTTCGTTATTCCTAAGTGCCCACTATGCAACTCTTCTAGCATTTTTTTTCTCAATGTTAACGGGATTACCACTCTGTACCCCCACATTACACATTCGTTTTCGATGTACAACTCTTCTTTTCTGTTTCTATACTTTTTCAGCTCTTTGCTTACTTCATTTCTCCAATTTTCTTGGATGCATTGTTTTACCTTTGTTAATTCTTCATCTTTCAGCGTTTCTTTCTTTACTTTATCGTTATCTATGGGCCAGCCTTCTTGTACTTCGGCAAAATTCAAGTAGTTGTCGTAGTCGTATTCATCTGTTATTGTGTTCGTCTTGACTGGTAGTCTTGATAGACAATCGGCCATAAAATTTTCCTTTCCTTTGATGTATTCTAACTTATACTGAAATCCTGAGAGATATACTGCCCACCTTTGCAATCTATCTCTATGCCTTTGTGGAATTTCTTTATTTTCTTTAAATAGTCCAAGCAACGGCTTGTGATCCGTTCTTATTATGAACTCACGGCCCAATAAATATTGTGAGAACTTCCTTACTCCAAATATTATTGCCAAAGCTTCCTTGTCTACTGTGGCAAATGCCTTTTCATTTTCCAATAACGTCCTTGAAGTACATGCAATCGGCTTCTCTACTCCATTATTTTCCTTTTGGTATAAAATTGCTGCTATTCCCTCATTTGCGGCGTCTGTTACTAAAACCAATTGTTTGTTATTATTATAATGCGTTAATACTATATCTTTAGCTATTAATTGTTTTATTTCCTCGAAAGCTTTTTGGCATTTTGTGTTCCACGAAAATGTTGTTTCTTTTTTTAGTAAATTATATATTGGATGTAAAATTTGTGCGATGTTTGGTACGAATTTATTATAATAGTTGACTAACCCACAAAATGACCTAACTTGTTTTACATTAGTTGGTACTTGAGCTTTTAAAATTGCCTTGACTTTCGATTCGGTCTTTTTTATGCCGTCTTTACTAATTATATATCCTAAGTATTCTATTTCCGTTTGATAAAACTCGCATTTTTCCTGTTTTACTGTTAATCCGGCCTCTCTTAATTTTTCTAACACTCTAGTAACATTTTCCTTATGATTTTGCAATGATGTACCCGTTATAATGATATCGTCTAAATAATTTATTGTATGTGGCATACCTTGTAACAATTGCTCCAGGTGTTTTTGAAATATTGCACTACTTGGTGCCGCCCCGTATGGCATTCTTAACATTCTGAACATACCTTTATGCGTCGACCATGTTGTGATTTTTTGAGCCTCTTCATCCAATAGAAATTGTGTATAAGCTTTATTTAAG
>SSSI01005494.1:0-26465 GCA_004796505.1 Oryzaephilus surinamensis
TCTTTGGCCAATATTCTCTTCAAAACACAATTATGTTTAATGATTTAATTAAGGCATTTTTAATATCAATTTCAGCTGATCATATAATCCGATTAATAAAATATATTTTTGTTATTAAATTTAAAATAATGGGATTAGGAAGGATGAAACATGCGCCTTGGAATGACAATTCAGCCAGCTGAGTCCAGGAAAATGTCAAAAACGTCAAAGATCTCGATTGAATTCATTTGGATTCGGTTGTGTTTTTCTAACAATAAACTAACAAAAGCATATTTCCACTTTGTGTGATTTTATTCTAGTCATGTAGAAATAATATACAATAAAACCACCTGTAGTTGTAGTGTAGTGCTTACAATAAATATTAAAAAATGGTGTCTATAATAAAAAACCAACTGTTGAAACATTTGTCAAGGTTTGTAAAGAATATTTTCCAACATTTTTCCATTGTTAACTAAACAGTTTTTATGTTTACTTATTTTATACAACTTGTTTTTCGTTTTAGATTTACAAAAAATTTATCTGCTGACAAAATAAATTTAAGTACTTTTAAAGGGGAAGGTGAACTATCCAATTTAGAACTGAATGAAATCGTTTTAACTGATTTATTGGAATTACCCTCCTGGCTCCGTTTAACTAGAGCTTGGTGCAATAAAGTCTCCTTCCGTATTGCATGGACAAAATTAAAAAGTGTTCCCATCCATTTAGTAAGTCACACCATTTATTGATTATTCTAATTAATATAATATACATCTTCTATTAATAGATTTTAAAATGTTAATACTTGTGTGTGTGCGTACATTTTTTCCTTGTAGAGTTTAGATGAAGTTAATATTACGGTAGAAACATGCGAGGAATTGCGTTCAATGTCAGCACAGGGTGGTCTGTCTTCTTATGCTGTACCTGGAAAATACAGTTTTATTCATAAAGTTATCGATGGCATTACTGTGACTGTTAATACTGTTAACATTTTATTTAATAGTCCTGCCTTTACGGCCAGTGTACAAGTATGTGGACAATTTAAATGATTTATAGTACGATTTTTGATAAAAAACATATTTAGGTGTCTAGAATTATTGTCCAGTCGAAAACTCCTAAATGGCAAAAGTTAGATTTAAGATTAACTCGTTTAAAAGATTCCAAAAAACAACAAATACTTATATTCAAAGAGCTAGAATGGCAGACTGTACGAATAGAGGCTAAATCAACTATTGACAAAAATTTAACACCGTTAAGATTATTGACAAATCAAGCCCGGTGTCGAATTGTGATCAAAAAACGATTATCAGGTTGATTTCTTTAAATTTCTTTACAGAATTGTAGTAGTTACTTGTTGTAGATTGTTTTATACTTGGTTCAAGATTAGTTATAATACTGGACGATTTATTATGGGTTTTAACTGATTCACAATTAAAAGCGGCTCTCCATTTTCTCGACTCTCTTGCAGGACTCGTCCAAAAAGCAACAAACATTACCAGAAAAGCAAAAGCGGCCAGAAAACTAGAAGTAATTTAAACGAATATCTATAATTAACAGTTGTAAAACTTGTTTGTTGCAGGAATTGCCCGAATATCAGGCCCAATTGGCCCAGGAAGCACGAACAAATGAAAAATCCTACAGTGCATTATTTGCCTCACATGATGTCGTTGAAACATCTTACCATTTTATTTCAAACCAAATTGTTTTACATTTGTGCGACGATGTGGGTGGTAAGTGCGACAATATTTGCAAATAATTGTTGTTCAAACATGTTTATACACAGCTGGCCGATCCAGTCATCCGAATTTAAAAGATGGTGGTGCATTGCAAATATGTGTAAAACGTTTCCAAATCGACTATTATCCATATCATATGGCAAAAGCTACACGAAAACATTGGCCAAAATATAATTCAACTGTACCACATGTTATGTGGCAAGATCAAGCTTATGCATCATTTAAAAGTAAATTTATGGATTTAATTGATAAGAATAAAAGTCAACATACACCGTTGTCGAGAACATCAAAGGATTCTTCACCAAATCTTAATGTTGACAAGAAACAATCAATTAGTAGTCCAAATCAAAAGGATTTGAAGAAACGCATTGAAAATTTATTAACTAAATTAATGATGACTTGTGTTATTGTGAGAATTGAAGATTTTACATTGTATAAAGTTACTACATCGGGGAAAAAGCAAGCATTGAAGGAATTTGTGGCTGGTGAGTATTTTGTGAATTAAAAACAAACTAAACTCTTTATTAACTAAATAACTATTTTATGAAATGCATAATTGACTAGTATTTGTTTCCATTTTTTAATATAGCGCAGCAAAAACGACGAGATAAAAATTTTACTCCAGGTATCAATAACTTTCTGTCACTGATAATTATTTGAGTAGTTGCTTGGTAGATTTTTAATTGGCGAAGGGGTACTTTTTATTTTACAAATTTGGTGGAATTCTTACTATCACTGCAAGTAAACTGTAATGAATTAAAAATGTGTTAAAACATCTAAGTATTAGTTGAACTCAGACAATTCATTTTGCAAAAAATGTGTTAATTTAAACGGTTTTTATGTGTTTATTTAGTTCATTGTGCATGAATCATACTCTGTATAAAAATGGTTTAACTAATTCAAATTTTCATCTTTTTTTCTTTTATTAACGTATTAATTATATATTTAATTTAAAAACAATATAAAATTATATGCTGTACATCCTCAATCCTTTTTTATAAATACACTACTTAAATAATTTTAAAGCTGTAATAATATAACGAAATATTATTCTTTTTCCGAGAAATAAATGCATGCAAAACGATGGCAATATTAAATATTTTATGAAATTTTTACAAGGCTTTAAATTTTGTTCTCGGTTTATGAAATTATAAATTACATAATTAAAAATTTGATAGTGCATTTTACTTCGTTCTACAGCTTCCGCCACAATTTATACAACATTTTCAATTAAATATTAAATATATTTAATACAAACAAAAAATTGTAATCTTCTTTTATAGCACATTGTTCCATTAGCTGTTTTACCGTATTATGTTGCACAAATTCTGTATAGAAATTAATTTTTTTTACAGGTGATCGAGATCACATGTCGCTTCCTAAGGATGCAAGTATCGTACATGCTGAATTTATATACTATTACTATCCGACTGATATACAATTTCCACGTAATAACACTTATTGTTAATATCAATATAAATTGAAATAAATTTCAAATATAATTTCAGTACCACCACCAAAATTCTATGTACAACTGAATCCAATTCAAATCGTTTTCGATGTGGAGAGTTGTTTATGGTTGAATTCATTTGGTTTAAATTTGTATCAATCGTTAATAGCGTCTAAACAAGATTTTAATCAGGCCTCAAATTATACGTATATTGATGTTAAAATTGAAGCAATATTGCCAAGAGTAAAATTATGAAAACAGTGAAATTTTCAATAATAAAATAATTGTTAATTTTTATAGATTAGTTTCGAAAGTGCAGTGGAATTCTCAAATCAAAGAGATCGTCCAAAATCGTTAAGTTTCCAAGTAACACGTGCCACAATAACCAACGTACGTAGTTTAGAGCAATCTTCTCGAGCTGATTTAGCGAAATGTGTTGATTCATTCCATATGGGTTCATTATTTTTCGGCAGTGAATTTCCATCACAACCGAGTGATTTTTACATTGTAACACAAAAGTTTCTCGACCACATCTCAGCCAATGATAATATTAGAAGTGTGCCCAGTGATTTGGATGTGTCATCTATAGAAGTTTTGGTAAAAACAAAGCAAATATATGTTCATTTTAACATAATTTTTTAATATATCGCTTAGGGTGCTCAATTAAATCGTGAAATGTTGTGGACTGAAGCGAAAGATGTGTGGTGTGTAAATTTGGATCCAGTTTGGGGTGACTTTCATGGTATCCGAGCGGCTGGTCCAAATAAACCCGTTCCATTTTTGGATGCTGTACCAGTAACACTATGGATTCATTCGCATATGGATCCAAATTCAACAATACGCCAAAATCCATCCACAGTGAATGCACCAGGAACAGCCGATATTCATGCATTGGCCCATATATCAAATTTAGTTAGTGTACAAATAAATCATTATCAGTATTTGTTTTTGTTGAGATTGGCTGAAGATGCTGCCGAACTAGCAACGTTCATATCAATTGACTCGAATAGGATTTTAAAAGTAATTTTATTATGTAGTTTCATTTTTGTTACAGATCGGCTCTAATATATTGATTTTAAGGTTGAAAGTAATGGTTCAATAGTTGTTGGAGCTTTAATACCACAATTGGAAGTTACATTTGTAATGCCTTCACAATGTCCTGGGAAAGAATCGTCTGGCGGTGATGTAGAATCGTTTGTACCGGATTCCTCAAGTATTCCAGATGATATGCTTGTTGGTAAGCAATTTAAATTGAAAAATAGTAAATATTTTTGCTAAAAATATTAATATGTATATGTAGGTTCAGCGACTACGGTTTGGCAAAACAGCACTCTTTCAATAACTCAACTGGATGGTCCATATTTAAAGCCAGTAGCAAATGGTTCTAGTGCTCCACTGTCGGATAATTCCGCAGTTTTTAATCAAACTGAAAACGTTTTCCATGAACCAGTTCAACATCCAACTTTTGCCAACGTGAATTTATCAAATAATTTAAACGCAGGTATTTTATTATTCTATTTGTACAATATTAGTTATACATTGAACGTACATTCAGGATTCTCCACTATGAAAAAGGGCTTCAGTAATTTCATGTCTTCAATAGATAGTGCTTTAAAATCGTCTCCAGACGATATGAGTGACACATTGTCGATTCGAAGTGATGCTTCAAGCGATTCTGAAAATTATATTATGGTTAATGCTGACGCTGATTTAGCTGGTTCTGATTTGATGTTTGTTGTGAATGAATTTTCGTATGAAAATAATGCACAATTGGAAGTGGCAACTGAAGTAATTGAAGAGGATAACTCGTTAACGACAACCAGTGATCATTCGTTGACTAGTAGTGGAAAAAGAAAAGATTTAGTATGTTCGAAAAACACTCAAATCATTGAATTTTGTTGATAGTTGGTTTTTAGATATCCGTTTCTACATTTAAATTAAATAAAATCGAATTTCTACAACAATCAATTGGTTATTCGTCATCTATAAAAGTACAGGTTGGAAATATAAGTAGTGAAGATTGTAGTTCTATTCCATGGGATGAGTTTCAGGTGAGTTAAATACCAAATAAACAACTATTTTTCATAAATTATTATCTTTATTCAATTATTATTGTTTTATATATATATACATATATTATAATATAATAATTGCTTTGCTTCACATATTTTTCTCTTTTTTTTTATAATTACTTACGATTATATTATATTGATAATAACCAATTGAAACCAATTTTTTAAATTTATGAAGTAAGTTTTATTCTAATGATTGGAATAACTGTATAATTTGTATATTATTGTAATTAAATAACTTGATTTTTTTTACTTCATTGAAACATTAACAATACAAAGAAGACTCTAGTGATCACATAACATTTCTTTCAATTTTTTTGCATGCATATCTGAATGTTTTGTGTGGCACAGGCCAAGATGAAGGTATAAAACAAAATTCCATTTAAAATTGTTTATTTAAATATGCATGTGATGTATGCAAAAATTAGCTGTAATGCCGGTAAATGTAGCAAATTGTAATGCATGGAAATTGAAATATTAAGTTAGGGCAACACTTTTAGAAATAGGAAGTATTTTTTTTGTCAAAAAGAAAGCATGTTGCAAAAAACAAACACACAAAACAAATAATTTAATATCATTTTATTTGTTGAATAATTTTTTTAAAAAGTTGTAGGTAAGGTAAATACATACATAATATCAATTAGTTCTAGTCTTAATAATATTATCTCGTGTCTATATTTTTCCATCTCTGAGAACAAGTATAACTGAATAATTGAAAGAATCGAGTTTTAAACACTATAGTCTAGCCGCTGAATCACAATTTCAAAAATAAATGTTTTTTTGTAAACTTTTTTTTGGACTTAATTGACTAGTTATAATACTGCTTTTTTAGATTTTTTGATACACAAAATTTAATAGTTACTAAATTTTAAATTGTTAAATTAAATTAACAATTAGTGAAGTAGTATTTTTGTTGATTATTAAAACAAATACAATAATGTTTTCTATTTTTCTGTTTCTATTTTTTCTAATAGAGTAAATTTACAACACGTTCAAGAGCTTGGACTGATAATCCATTAAACAGCAGTACATCAGCTAAAGTAAAACTACGCTTAGACCATAGTTTAATGTTGCCAAGATCATTGTCACAAGTGAATATTAAAGATAGGGAATCTTTGAAAAAATTATTCAGTGATTTATTAACTATAGAAGTGAAAGATTTGTCCTTAAATTTAACAATGAGTACAGTTACTGGTTTGGCTGATTTAGCTGAGGATGAAATTATTGCAGCACCCATTCCATTGGAGGTAAAATTGTTGTAATTTTCAGCTTACATAAAAAACAATTTTGATCTTTTTAGATTTCTGTTGACAATGTTCAATTGCATATAAGCGAAGATAGACCACCAGTGAATATAACATCTCCAGGTCCGGTTCCAATAGATTTAAATGTAACACATTTGTTTATAAACAGAGGTCAAGACGGTGTGTTTTATATAAAACCCAATCGAACTAATCCTTTTCTACAAACGTCGACAAGCACCTCAGGTTAAATCAAGATAAATTGTTCAAATTCATTAATGTATAATAATCTTATTTTACAGAGGAGAAATTTGAATGCCGTGCTGAATTTACAAAACAATTGTCAGCCGATAATGAAGAACTAAAACGACGTTTGATGGCATTTGAACGTGTATCTGAAGAGAATCGTTCATTGCGTAAAACTCAAGAAGAAACTGATGTATTACGTAGTTGCCTTAAATCTGCCCAAGATGAAGTGACGCGTCTTTTAGAAGAGAAAAAGAAATTATTAGACGAGATAAAACGTTTACAAGAACAATTTGCAACAGAACGTGGCTGGCAATGGAGCAGCAAAAGATAGCAATGTTGCTTTGACTGCACCAACTGCTGCTCGAATCTTAAAAGAACTTAGTAGTGGTTAGTCGCAGTTTTTGTAGATTTTCGATGTTGTACAATTGCCATATGTAAACATACATATTATATAGTGTTTTAAAAAAATAGCTTATTTGAAATATTAGTTAGGGTGTTATGAAAATAAATGATTCGTGGTATCCAAAAGGAAAATATGGGATGCTTATTGAAAATTTATATTTTAAATTTTATATTTATAAAGAGTTTATTTATATAAGTATTCAAACTTTTTTAGGCCAATATGGTTGTATAGATTTAGATGAAAAATAAGGCTGTTTATTTAACTTTGTTTTAATTCACGGGTTTTAATTAAGCAATACTTACAAATATTGTACTTTTGTTGTGTTTTTTGATATTAAATATTTTCTATTTGTATAAAGCAATATATCATTCAAATACTCTAATAAGAATCAAAAATTTATTGTAAAATCATTCGTTCATTATTTTTTATATTTAGATTATTAAAAATTGATTTATGAAAGGCATAATTTTCTGCACTGGAAATTGTAATAAAAATTGAAATGATAGTGTGTGTAATAGTCATGCCAAAGATGTTTGAATAATATCTCTCAAGTTCGATATAAAAGCTCAATGCATTAACATTTTTCTCTATTTGATTTTTTTATATTTCAGCTTGACAAATTATACGGAAAAGTAAAAATGATATTGTATTTTTCAGAGAATTATTTGAATTTTATGGAATTGTAAGTGCATACCGATAAAAAAACTCTAAATTGATTGCAAACTGTTGTTTATTAATAAATTATTTATGCATGAAGACATTTTTTATTTAAATGACAATACCATTGCATCGTAGAAAAATTCATAATATATTTATAAAAATACTAATTATAAAAGTGAATAAATTGATTATATTTTACTTTCAGATTCAGCAGTTGGCGGTGAATTTTCAGGTCCTGATTCATACGTAGACTTGTTTTTCAGTAGATAAGCAGCTAAAGCGGATATCGGCTCAGGTGGTCGTTCTTTGGCCAAATATGATAAAGCATTCATTAAAATTGGAACGACTGTTTGGTCCAAATATTGACGAGTTGGCAATGAAGCTAGATCTACACGAGACTTCTTTGGCTGATTTTCTTGATTCTCCATCTGTAAGGCGGTCTAGACAATAATTTACATAAGTAACAGTTATTTTATTCATTTGATTCATATATTACCTTAATTAATTTGCAATAAGCTGGATTTGCAGCCAAATTACACGCTTCGCTGGTAATATTTTCGTCGGTAATATTAGTAGGATGAGTTCGTTCTTTAACTTGTTCTAAGATCAATATATAAATACATATAAATTAGTTTTTTATTTTCTGGAACTACCTTTGTTATTTTGATTTTTTTTTAAACATTTTTTTATTGTTAGGTTAGGATTTGTTGACAAATAAAAATCCCTAGCTGAAATCAAATGTTCCTAAACAACTGTGACCTTTTACATTTAACAACATTCTTTTGATAGACTACATAATAAGTAAATCTGTTTATAATATTGGAAATATAAGATTACCCTTCGATTCATCGATTTGAGTTCCCTCTGAAGGTGGTGTAGGACGAGTTTCAGGATCAGTTTCTTCCGGTTCTGGAACTGTGTCAGTTTCTAACTTCGCATTGTTTTCTTCAATTGATGCCATCGTACGTCTTTCTCTAAACTCTATACAAATCAACCGAAAATACTTAAAAAATTGTTATAATTATAAAACTGCACGAAACTGTAAGCTCCACTTTGTGTTTCAAATGGCAGAATGAAATTGACAATCAAAAGTACGTAAATCACTTGTCGAATCTGAAAAAAAAATTGTAATAAAAATTTGTTTATATTACAGAATGGACTGGTATTGCCACTTGGAAATGGGTCGCAAATGATGATAACTGCGGAATTTGTCGTATGCCTTTTGATGGATGTTGTCCCGATTGTAAATTGCCGGGTGACGATTGTCCATTAGTTTGGGGCCAATGTTCACATTGTTTTCACATGCACTGTATTGTAAAATGGTTACAATCACAAACTGTTAATCAACAATGTCCAATGTGTAGACAGAGTTGGAAATTCAACAACAAATAAACACGAATGTAAGTATTTACGTATTGTTTGTTTTCAAATTTAACTGCAACATCACCAAGGTTTAAATTCAAACTGAATTGCATACGTTACTTCTATACATTTTTATCAATTTTCTATTATGTTTTGTTTACATTTCAAACTGAGTAAATAGCATCGTTAATACGAAAATAAAAATTCTTATGCTGCAATAAATAATAACTTTTTTATGATTATTCTCTATCTCGATTATTCTAAAATCATATAAAAAATGATTATTGTTCAAACTGATTGAAACAATACAAAACTGGTTAGATCGTTTACATATTTTTTTATAAATATTAACATGCAATTTCCTTTGTTTTCATAACAATATTTCAAACTCAAACAACATGTAACTCATTTTGTTTCTCATCAATTCTTCAATATATAATATGTATATTTTAAGATTAAGTCTTACAAGCTGGAAATCTCAGAAGATATATGCGAATGTTGTTATTTGTAAATCACTCACTATTTCTATACTACATAATAATAATTATTATGTCTGCAAGTCAAGCTATTGCATAACGATATAGCTAAACAAGAAAAAAAAGTCTAAAAGCCAGCTAACATTCAGAATATCGTGATAAAACCGACATTATGAATAACGTTTTGCTTATATTTTACTTGCACGAAAATAATGTAGGCAGTTTAGAAAACGATACGGCTATATTTAAACTGTTTTGCAAAATGCAAGAGTGTTTTTTATCACTTGAAGCAATTTAAAGTTGCATCAAGATTAATTATAGGATTCATTTCTCAATTTCATGTTTTTCAATTTGAAAAAGTTTTTTATTTTTAATAAAATTCAAATGCAAAATACACCGTGTTGGGGATAAATTTATTTATATGGAATTTATTTTTAAATAGAATCTATAACGGTATTGGCGTAAATGTCAGTAAACATTCTAATTTTTTTTTTTGTAATGCAATAAGTACTTGGGTAACAAGTGCATTTTAATTATCATATACACCTACTTGTGTTGTTGTATTACTGTAAATAATTTATGTTTACCTTATTGATCAAAAGTTTAAAATTATCATAATAATGTAAAAAAGGAATGCTGTGTAACACGTAAAAATATTGGATAATTGATTAATTATGAAATCATTCAAAATATGTAAAGACAGTAATAAAAACGTTATTAAAAACCACTTATTTACAAAGATCTTATGTTGAAGGAAATGGAATATTAATAGATTTTTTACTAAGAAATTTCAATATTACCTTAATCTGCAGATAACAGTACATAATTTAATAACAGAGACAGTACTTTTAATATTAATTAAAATTTAAATGTAATTATTTTCATTAACTTTATATAATTTCAATAGAGGTAGCATTTAAAACGTGTGCAGAACTAGAATTAGATTTTAAATTGCCGGAGATGGCCTTTTTACAAGATAAATCCAATCAATTTTTCATCAATTAATGCTTAAATGATTTCAGGTACAATTTGTAATTAATTTTCTTAATGACATTTATTTTATTATCCATGGATTTTAAGACGGGTTGACATTTTATAAACATTACAAAATTTTCTACAACTTTGAAAATAAAAGAATTACTTAGTACATACGTACATATATGTATACATTTTTTCTGGTATAATGCGAAAACGTTCGTTACGGGTATATGAATAAATTGTAATTTATTCGAAAATTATTCTGTCATTCTTATGTAATAATTATTTCCTCGTCAAGAAACAAAAATCACACTGGCATACAAAAAAGACGTCGTAATAACAATTTTTAATAATTGTTTGTAAGAATGAATTTCCTTTTCTCATACATTTTATAGAAATGGGAAATTGTCCGCATTACATTATACATATACACAAGGATAAAAAATATAAGATTGTACCCTTTTATAAACTTTTTAACTTTATATAGTGAAACTAATTCAAACAGAAATAAATGTATAAAATAATTTATTATACTTTCATAGTTCGCTCTTGATTTCTTCTAACAGACCTTGTATTATAATTGCAATTATTGTTATTTATATTTTTCATTTAAAACTTATTTTCAAATCAAACAACTTGCATGATATTATCTACCTGGAGAGATATTGATTTCTGATTTATTTATTATAAAATTTAGTTAATAAAAAAAAACAGTTTATATCCATGTCGAAGAAAAGCTTCTTTCATTTTTAAAAGAAAAATGAACAAATTTTTAATAATCTCGTTGTTATACGTGTATTTTCTACCTTTATTACCTACACCCCCACCAAATAATCCGTGGAGTACGTTCAGTAAGTTTTAGCTGTTGATTACATGATTGCCTTAGTCAGTTAGTTCGCGTGAAACTTTCAAGTTAGTCCGACGATGTAATGTTACATGAATGTTGTGTTGTAAAACTATACCTAGTTTTTGTATTGGAGGCGCATTTTATGATTCACACAATTAGTAATCATTTATAAAAAAATATATTGTGCATTTAATTTATTTAATATTTATAATATATATATGTGCGTATTGTATTTGTAATAATAAAATGATTATGATGAGATCAACTGGAACAACGAGAATGGGTAAACCACCACCGCCAGTGCCGCCCCGGCCCAGTAAGTCAGTGGTGGCGGAAGCATTAGCCAAAACCCGGAAACCCCAAATAGATGGAAATAATAAATTAGTTACAAGAACAGCCCCACAACCACCACTACCATTATCGCCACCATCAACAGTCGTCAATAGCAGTGCAATATCAAATGGCACAATTAATGAAATAATTAAATCTAAGTCATCTATAAATGTGAATGGTAAATTAAAGAAGCCAGTCGTATATGAACGGTCCATTTCAGATGATATTAAGTGCAATAATAATACTCGTCCGATTGTATATCAGTCGGCGAATTTGAAACGAAAAGATTCCGATAATAGGAAGATTATGGAAGTGAAACAAAATGAAAATAATATTAAAGATGAAGAAAATCAACAACATGTAGATGAAATTACAGTAGAAGATGATTTAATTGAAAAAAATAACAAAAATCTGAATATAACTAGTAATGGCAAGGAAAATTGTTGTAATAATAAGAATGGTAAAAACTGGGATAACATGTTAAATGATCGTAATCACGTCAATACATTAATAGATGAAATGTTTGCAAGTGTTTTAAATGTACCAGGAATTGTTGAAGATGCAGAAAAAGACCAGCAAGTTATTGATACAATAAAACAACAGCAAGATAATGTTGCTTCTTCTGTTGCTGTCGCTGAGAAAATAGTTAATACAAATGCAGAAATAACATCTTCAATAGATAAAACAAAAATTACAATTAATAATAATGCTGTAATGGAATCGAATAAGCAAATTACAACAAATGATAATAAATCACATAATAATTTATCAGATGAAAAATTAGCAACAGTAATTATAATTAAAGATGGTGGTTGTGAACCATCATCTACTACATTACAAGCAAATTCAACAAATATAATAGATAGTAATAATACAACAACGGTTAATAATATAGAAACAACAAATAAAAGTAATTCATCTACAGTGGAAAGAAAAAAAGTCAAGTTTGATGATCAAATGAACCATGAACTATTAATAGCTGAATTGCAAAGTATGAAAAAGGATCAAGAAAAGATATTGAAAAGACAAAGGAAGCCATCAATGAACATTTATGATAATAGTGATAATAATAGTGATGTGTCCAATATACAATGTTCTGATTGGGTGGAAATAAATGGTGACAAAGAAATTAATTTGTCAACATGTCATATTACAATTGAAGGATTAGGAAATAAGAATAATAATACAACAATAAATGCCATAGATTGCAAAAGGTAATAAACAAAACATAAAACTCGATTGTATTTATATGTGTATTAAAATTGTATAAAAAAAAAATATTACTCAATTTTATATATTATTTATAAAAATGAAATATGTGCTGTGTAATTAAACTATCAAGGCTGTAATAAAAATGCTATTTATTTACATATAATATAAATCTGAATATATCGATATATGTATGTATATGTATTTGTACATATATGTACGTATATACCGAATGCATATAAATAAATAAATAAAAAGTCGAATCGTAAAAGTAATCCTAATAAAACTTATTATTGCTTGAATAAAATCCCACACAATATTGAAATTCATTCATGTTGGATGTATATAATAATTAATTTTTGCACTGAAAATTGGATATAATTAAAATTCATTAAATTTAATATCGTACTAGGTAATATACAAATAATTTATAATATTTCACATGAATAATAAAAAAACATGGAAAACAGGGGACGATTATCTAATATTGCCTACATAAATGAACCCCATTTACATATAAATAATAATATCGTGCATTTTAAATAGAATTTCCGTTTTTCAGTGTGAATGTATTATGTTCAAGGTTTATTTTTATAATATTAAAACTAAATATGGCCATATGAATAATAAATATTTAATAGTACCTAATCTTCATTTGGAATATGAATTTTTAAACATTTACTAATTAAGTATATTCAACATTAATGCTTTTAGGTTCGTTTCATTATCGAATATTATATTTGGAACAAAATAATACTAGTAGATAATACTTTCTATCTTATCTAATTTAATAAAAATTATATACGTAAACTTAGTAAATATACATTAAAACAATTTTATAAAAATTATTCTTATTATGAGGTTTTTTACATTTATTCTTTATATAGCTTATCAGAAATGACCATTATTATTTGGTTCAGTTCATAAGGAAAATTATTTCATTTTTATGGTTTAAAGTAAGTGTAAAGTTTTAACTATAAATTATTTTTATGGTTTCTGCACTTTTACTCTTTGAGTGGATATTTCTAATTGGTATAATATTTTTGTAAATTCGAAAGGACTGTTGCCTTTTTTTAAATAAAAACGTTCATTTTTGCACTGTGTGATAAAAAATAAAAATTTATTACAACTTCACGGAAACAGTGTTATGTTTCTTCTTACATATAGAATTATTATAATTCTTGCCTAGATAAATATTTCTGTATGTATGCTATATTTTATAGTTATAAATATTGAATAAAATATACTCAACTAGATTGTGTGTATAATAAAAAAGTAAAAATAAAAGACGTTTCACTATTGATAATGGTCAGATATGGCTTTTGCATATATATATTACAAGAACGGAAAATGGTAGTGATAAAAGTGTTGTAGGTAATTTTGCAACAACATATCTAAAATGTGAAGAGAGAACATCTACAATATTTTTTTCATTTTATGGAAAACATTCTGCATATTCATAGTTGTTAATGCTCAGTTCACTGTTGAACATATTGCAGTAAAGCATGCAATTATTACATCACTTTCCTATGCATATATCGTACCTGCTGATTTTTTTTATATATACATACATACATATATAATTAAATTTAAGTTTAGTTGATATTTAAATGTATTTCGTTTTTTCTCTTTTGTAGAATAAGTAAAATGTCATCGTTACATGGTTTGCCACCTCTTCCAAAGAGTCTTAGCGGCTTCAACCTGTTAGAAAATCAAGAAAATCCACCAACCCCCGTACGAACAAGTTCGATACGATCTGGTCAAACGTCCCTAACCACTGGTGGTGGCCATCTAGTATATCCTCCACATCCTAAGGCTGTTAATGGTACATCAATAGATGTAAATCAACCAGTAACTGGACGAAAATCAACAAATCTTGACACCCAATTGGCCATTTTACGGCGTGAAATGGTAAGGATTTTTCTTATCTTATTGAATTATTTATTGATTTGTTCACACAACAGGTAGTAATTAATTTATATTTCCATTTGTACATAATAAAATTGTGTTTTGTACAATGATAGTAAAGAATAAGGTATTATTGCACTCTTGAAAGATATGCACCTGTCTTTGTTAGTGTAGCGTGAAACCGGTGCAAAGGCCCCATAGTTAGATATTATGCATTCATTGTTGATATGAATCATTTTTGTTAAGCAACAGTGCACTTATAATGATAAAGTTCTCCTTTTTACATATGTTTAACTAAAAACGATAAATATTATTTTTACAAAATGTTTATAAATATGTATAAAGCATTTATATATATGGAAAGATTCATTTTTATGCTAATTAAACTGATCTTAGGAATTTCTAAATACTTTGGTTAATGTTTTCTTATTTTTAAAACAGTTATTAATAATTAGTATTTATTGTGGTTTTTTTGGCCATGAAAATTTTTATGCCCTTCACATGGTTGTATATTGATGTGTAAAACTTCCTTAGCGAAAACGATTTCATTCTTAAAATATTCAGCATCTTTGGAGAAGTATTTATATACGTATACATATATATTTACCCTGTCCAATAAATTGCCCCGCAGGTGTAGGTTATACAAGACACGAGGTCAACTTTTTGGTTGTTTGTCTGCATTAATGCGGTATTTACACGTATATGTATATGTTACGTTCAGCAATTATGTTTTTTTCTTATTATCAGTTTTGTTACGTAATGATTCTTATTATATAATTTTTAATTAAGATGTTTTTCGTCATTCGAAAAAAATGTATTTGCGTGCAATGATAATATATGCACTATAAACCGTATTTATTGAATATATCTATATTATTTTTTTGTTGTTTTTTAAAACATAGTAAAAGTAACAACATTGTTACGACCTTGATGGTGAACAAACATTCACAACCGTATTACATTGTACATTTTATTATAGGATTGTTTGTGAAGAATAAAAAAAAAACTTAAATTAAAATTATATTGTGTTGAGAAATTATATGAGATTATATGAAATTCGTTACCAATTATGTTTTGGTTACGAATAACATTTTTTTTTATGAAGAAAAAGGTAATTTTTAACGCTGTGTCAGGTTGAAAAGCTTTTATCGGATTTTGCAAGTTTTTCCATTGTGGATTATGTGCACTTAAATTTTTAACATTAACGTTGTTCGTTAACTTTGTTAAATAAATATAGGTAATTTATTCGGTTTGTGAGATTTTTGAACTTTTCCAGGTGTTGTAACGTTAATATGAAATAAGCGTGAATTTTGATCGTGAATCAAAATTTTCAAATGAAAATTTTTCAAAAACTACCACTCTAAGTTGATCTTTGTTAATGGATTTTAATTTTTCATGGCAAAATTAATATTAATCAATATCCATCAAGATCCTATTGGCAAAAATTAAATTTTTCACTCTCCAACTGGCTGAAAAATTGAAAAAACATGAACGTTGAACTAGAAATTGAAAACTATAAATTGTAATGAAAAATTAAGAACGTGTGGCCTTATTAGAATAAATATTTTATTATTTAGTTCAATATATACATCTTTTTAGTATACATGTTCAAACTTTTGATGTAGTTTCAAAAATTACACATATAAAAATTTATTTTCTGGCAATTTTCATCGCTTCATTGTTTTTATCCGTTGATGCAATCTTATTAAGCAATAAATTGTAAATAAAATAGATAATTAAAAAAATATTAGGTAGATAATAGATTTAAGTAACTCCTTATTAACGCTTTAATTTATTTAGAGCACAGTTTAATTATAAATTAAAAGTGTTACTTCACAATGTTCTTTTTTTTGTAAACTAAATTTAACATTATTATTATTCAAGACAAAATGTATTTTGTTGTGACCATTGTTTTAGTTTAGCAACAATAGTAACATTACAAAAAACATATTAATTACTTAATTAAAACGACTACTTGTAACATATAATTTGTGTTAAATCGGTTACATGCATTTTCTTGCATATCTATATATTTATGTTACAAATATCTGGGAAAAATGTTATTATTGTTCGAATTTCATCAGTGCATAAAATATATATCAACTTTTATCTTATTTGTTATTATCTTAATAACTATAAGTAAATGCGCTGTATAAATATTAGTTTTCTTATTATTACATTCTGTCACTCATAGTTAATGATTGTACATTCCATCGTTCCACCCTTCTACCTATATTTCCTGTTTCAATATTAGTTACATTTTAGAAAAATCAAGTCATCGACGTGGGAGATCCATATTTTTAAACCTCATATGAATCATTGTCGATTTTTTTATCGTTTTATATAAATAGAGTTCATGGAGCTTTATACGTGCTTCTTTATTATTGTCATTATTGCATTTTAGTTCATTGGTCTTTCAATGTCTTTAAACATTTATAGTAGGAAATAAATTGTAGATTAGATAGATATTATATAGAATCAGAAGCAAGTTTAAGAAAGAGCTAGAAGAGTGGTCACGCTAGAATTGATCAAGTCTACTAACTTCTACCAAGTGCGAAGCACTTTTTGCATGAGTGAATCAGCAAACAAACAACATCAAACACAGAAAAAATCCAAGAATATGATCTTTTATAATAATATAAATGTGTGTGGACGCATAAAATTCGTTTTTTTCCACATACAAATATAAATGTCATTTATATAGTTGAAATATTAACAGGGAAGTCATCCAGTTACCAGAATATAATCGTTTTTGCAAACATTTTCATTTATTGAACTCGTATATTATTCAATTACATTTAGATTGATTTTGAAATAAATGTTTTCTATTATAATTTTTGTACATAGATATAGTGTTGGAAAGATTAATTGGTATAATTTAATTGTGGGTAGAAATTTTTCAACATAATATGGCTTTAAGCAAAAAATTACAACATTTATTATTAATATAACGTAAAAAAAATGTTAAATGTATAGGAAACACCTTTGATGTAACATTACAAAAGAGCACTATCTTTGTAAAACGTATTTTAGACTATCATTACTACAATTAACATTTGCCTCCTACTTTGGCCTGAGGTCGTGCATTAACCTGTATAAGTATGTCCAAAGCGTTTATTGTTGGGATAAAATTATAGAATACAGATATAGACAAATTGTAGTGTATGTGATATAAAAAGAAAACAATAAATATCGCGTGTATGTACCCTATAGGGTTGATTCTAGGAAATTATTTTGGTAGATAAAAGATCAAATTGTAATTAAATGAAAGTGAGATGGCGTTTTTTATACAATGATAAAAATGTTCGACTCAACCATAATTAAATCATTAAATCTAATCAGGTTTGGTTGAAAATGTTCTTCCTGTTTGGAAATAAATCGTCACCAGTAATGTCGATTAAATTGTAATTAATTTCGGTTTTTTCTTTCATATAAGTTTGTAAAAATCGCCAATGGTGAATATTAATTGGATGATTTCCATTTAATTAAATATCTGGAATAATAGGAAGTAAATTTGACATTAATAGCGCACCCCACTTGTTTAAACATTCAATTTTCGTCACGTTATAATGATTTTCAAACTGTAAATGTATGAAGTTAGTTGAAAAAAATACTTGTCATCAATGTTTATGAAATGATTCTTCTTTATACCAGTATGTATGTATACATGTATACACATACACAATTTCACGGTAGAATTGTGTTTATAAACTATTTCAACAAAAATAAAAAGAAAATTATTAATAATGAACGTAATAGAAATAAAAGAAATTATTTAACATGCAGCTAGAATAATTAATGTATTAATTACTTTATTTTACAAAATGTATATACTCGCATCGTACATTTGTTCCTCAGCAGGAAGACGATCTTTTTAAAAAAAAAATTATAACTACATTTTAATCGAAAAATAAACATGTACGTATATGTATTATTTATCTGTAATAATGAAAATATATTCTGGCTATATTAATAATTTATTTATGCTAATAATAATACTTTGCTTGCATTTTCTGTGTTTATGGTAATTTTATTGAACATTAAGACAAAGAGGATCGGTTTTTTTTATGGATAAAGAACAGTTCATTTCCAGTTTAATCGTATTCCAATTGGCAATCATTTGAATCACATATATTTTTGAGTTTAAATACGAATTGTGCATTTGAAATTTTGTTTTGTTATATTTGTATGTTTTAGAAATTCATTTCTTTTCTCATTATGTACGAATTACATACATGGTTTCATGTTTGTTCAACTCTTTAATTTTTTTACGAATTTTCAATTTGTTTTTTTATTAAATAAGTTAGTTTTGTGTAAGCACATATTTTAACGCAATTTTGACACAATAATTTCTCTAATAATAATAGATATAGGATTAGTTGGATGATTAAATTAAAGCGAGTCTACTACATGTGATTCTGAAGTCCAAAGTCTTTAGTCTTTAGTCTCTAATCTTGGTCTGAAGTCTATTGTCTTTTATTTAAAAAAGTACTGTCTATTGTATATATGTATTAGTCTTTTTATTCGTTGCTAGACCTAGACTAACAAATCACATTAAAATTCTGTCAACAAGCAAATTAATGTTATCTCTCATGAGTCATTAGTTCATTACATTGTATAGGTTATTTTCTGTGCTATAATTAGTCAATTTTTAGTCGGAAATCTAGAAAATTTGAAGTTGGTTCAATTTTAAAGGCGAGAAACTAAAGACCAAAAAGCATGACATTGTAACCTCAAATACCTTCAGCTTACAAAAAAAGACTAACATCTAAAGATTTAGAACTTAAGACCACATGTAGACCGGCCTTAATGATTAAAGGTACATCAAACGTAATCGTGCTTTGTTGTACTAGTGCGATAAAATAATGAATTATCGGCCTAAAATGATACAATAAAGTATAAATTATTAGAATCATAGCCACAAATTCTTGAAATACAATTATTTTTGTATACTATAATTACAAATAAAAGTATTTGAAACAGAAAGTCGAAAATCTCTTTCATAGTGGTTGGTTTTTAAGAAACCAATTATAAAAACAACTTATAAACTGCTTTCAAGAGAAATAAACCGAACGTTTTTAGTAAATTGAAAATTTTTGCGTATACTTTTGGTATTATTAATCATTTAATAATGGATGTTTCGTGAATAGGAATCATAATATATCTAACAATTTAAAAGTAACTAGAGCTGTACACAATGTTGTGAAACTTGTGAAATTATAAAGCACCTACAAATTGTAATTTTTCCTTACAAATTGATATTTATGTATTCTCTCTAGATTGCCTTGTACTCTATTCATTATTATTAGAGAAAATTCACTTGCAATTAATATCTCATATAGTTTCTTTAATAATTACAATACTTTTAACGCCATATGCTAATTTCATCATTTTATCATCAATTTTCATCAGTTGAGCTGCAATTTACTATACATATGCTTTTTATTTTTAAATAGTTAATATGAATAAATACGTAGAAGAATAGAAAATCCACAACACCTACTATTTTATTATTATTTTCTAATAATAATTTGTTAACAAATAATAAGTGAGATTGTATTTTACGTGCATTCCAAAGATATTTTTCTTTTTACAACAATTTAATGCTTGTTTGCTGATGCAAATTGAATAATAATCATATTACAATAATTTATTTCAACCAAGAAAATGTGAAAACATTATTGATACATGATATGATAAGATTTAAAAAAAAAAATATTATTTACGAACATTCCAACTATTTGTTTTATTTTATGATTCACTCACTGGTAAGATTTGTCTCGGTTTATTCATGATGATTCAGATATAAGAACTTGTTAAATTAATTATTTATTTAAAACATTAATATTATTTAGACAAAAAAAACAATATACGCAGCAGTATTTCGAGGTCAACAATAGGATTTTCATTTAATAGTATTTTCACAATGGAAAAACGTGTTTGTAAATGTAATGTAAAGATAATATAGTTTTTTTTTTTGTCTTTTGTTCTACCATCATATATTATAGCCAAGATAAAGTGCACATTTATGTTTACTGTATCAACTATTATATCTAGACTTTGCTTTTAAAAAAGTCTATCACAATTTATTATTGTTGTTTGTTGTGTCCTTGCTTCTGTTTTTCTATTATTTTATTAAAAATTGAATACTCTTTTATAAAATTGATAATGTCATTTTTATTTTATATTGAATTGTTTTTGTGGAAATTAATAGTATTGATCCATGCAATGTGGTTTAAAACTGTTTGATTCACTTTCACACAAAAAACAAACTGAATAGATAAAACGAGGAGAAATTTATATTTCAATGTACATAATATTATTATATGCATAGGTATATATTTGTGCTCTTAATATTGCGTAGAAAGTAAATTAAAGTCTACATATACAAATAAATATTGTTATACATTTATCTAAAAATAGAATAAAAAAAATGTGATTAAAAAGGAAAATTTTCTATGTTATTAGAAAATGTGTATTTTGGGATCGGAAATGGATTTATAGGTGTGGGAAATGAATTAGCATGAAAGTCAAATTTTAATTGCTAGATAAATGTGTGAATTAATCAAAAAAGATTAATTATTTTATTTGCTTCGATAATTTGAATAGTATGTAGTCGACTAATTGTTATAATTTTGATTGAAATGTGAAATGCGAACATTTTTATTTAGTTATTAGTTGACATATTGTCAATTAGTTTTTATTTCATTTTATTACAATAAATCTTTGTGGCCATAAAAAAAATATATAGAAAGTTAAAATGCATTCCATTAATATATATATTATTTTGAAATTGTAATGTTTCATTATGCATTTTAATTATAGATCAATTGAATAAAGAAGCCAGGCAAGAAAATATTATATTTTAATACGCCTGTTAAATAGATAGGTTAGTTTTTATAGATTTGTACGTTAAAAATAATTTTTATCTCTTTATTGCTTTCGAGTTTTGCAAAATTAGAGCATACGACAAAATGAAGTCATTTCTATTTAGTTATATTTATTTTAACATAAAAAGTTTAAGCCGGAAATAGACTAATCAATTAGTATTGTTTCTGTTTTCTTTTAATACAGTTATTTAACAATTATTTCTTAACGTTTCGTCATAATTAAGAAGTAATGAGTTATTTTTCAATACTATTTAATGGTTTTACGTTTTTTTTTTTATATGAATTAGCATTTAATTATGTTGACTTGAGACAATAAAATCCAATAATATTGTGTTATTAGTTATTATTTGTTTATTTATGTATTGGAATAATGCTTATTGGTGTTAATTAACTTATATGTATTGTAGATTTTGCTGGTAAACATATTTAATTGTGTCTTTGCTTTTCTCATTAGTTGTGTGTTTAAAACTGCTCAATTATTTGTATTACATATGTAATAATGTAATTTATTAGCTTTCTTTTCGTTGTCATTTTTTATTTTCTTGCACATATAATTACGTAGGTTGAAATAAACATATGCCACATCTTAGATATATTGTTTTTAACTTTTTATGTTTATTATTAAAATAATATTTGTCATTACCTTATTCAGTAATAAAATAAGAAATCATACATAAATTTGGAATAATGTAGCAAGTTCTTACCAACAAACACTATAAATGGTAATTTGTGCTACACAGTGAATAGTTTCTTGCAAAACTAAGAAGAAAAAATGATAAAATTCCATACTAAATGAACTGTATTTTTTCTAACATGACAATAATATAATATTGTAGAAAGTGATCTATTTAATTTTTTTTTAAACAATTATTTTAAAATCATTTTAGTAAGAAGAAATAAAGTTTGTTGAAAAATAAATTAAAATTTATATTGAATACAACTTGTACAAGTTGAAATGTAGCGTAAAATTCGACAAACAATTTATTAGTTCCAATCGAAATTTTATTGACTCGATTTGTAGTCACGTTGCATTTTGCAATTATAAAATAATAGGATGATTATTATTTTTATTTTTACTTTTTTAATGACATCGATATGAAATAATTTCGTTTGTGAGATTTAAAAACTGTTTTGAGTTATATAATGTCAGGAAACATTTTTATTGTTTTTTTTTTTTGAATAAATACATAATATTATACATTTTGCTACTGTAATTGAAAATGGTAAAGGTGTGAAAGTTTTTTTGGAGTGTCATTTTGTAGAAGATAGTCAACATTATTGTTATTGTAGTAAATTCTTTACCATTAAGTTGAAAAGAAATTGTTTATCTAAAAATTTGTGAACAAAATAATGCATATAAATTGTAAATAGAAATTTCATATTCATTTTATTCACATTGAAATGCAAAATAGTTTAAGTTAAATTTAAAATCATAAAATTAATTCTGTGAATCGAATTGTAAAATATTACAAGAAAGTAAAATTTATTATAATTTTATGAAAATAATAGACAAATTATTAATTTTTCTCTAATTTATTATTGTTTGAAGCGTGTTTGATATTTTGAGTGCAAAATTTTAATTAAAATAAAGACTGGTAATGAAATTAAGTGGGTGGTATGAATGGTATCATTAAATTATACTAAAATATGCCTGTTATGATAATATAGAATGAGGAAATGGATATTTTGTCCTGTCCAGTATAATAAAGAAGTTATAATGGTTTTGTTTACTGATATATTGAAAAACTGGTACCATCTTTTAACGGTTTTTTTTTTCTCAGTTTGTGTCATTCTTAATTGGATCACGCTAATTTTTTTTCGTCTAACCTAATTAACAGACATTATCATATCAGTTCATAAAATAAAACCATTCAAATTCAGTGGGCGTAAATTATGTGAATTATTTTTTAATAAAATTTAACGTTTTATTTTATTGTGAAGAATTTTTTCCATTAATGAATCGAATTTTATATGGCCATAGTTGAAAATAATCATGTACAATAAATCTTCAATGGTGTACACTAAGAAATGACTGCAAAACTAGGCCGGGGTCTTAACATAGTTCTTTCTTGGTAGAGTTCAAATGTTGAACAACAATCCAGTATAGAAGTTATAACTGTATTTTCAACCGGTGGGAGTTGAAAAGGTTTTTAAAGAATATCGATACGTTGCTGATTTTATAGAGAATCGTTTTTTTTTGAAGAAAAACCATAACATAAAATGTTCAGCTTTTCCTTTAATAATTTTATTTAAATAACGTGATCAAAGCTATATACAGCAGAAATTTTATACAGGGTGATTCAGAATATCGTTCAGAAATGTCAAGAATGTATAAAAGACGTGAAAATAATCAAAAAGTTATAATAATAAACATTGAACGGATTTGACAACAATTTAAAAAAGTATCTTTATTTATCATTTTTAAAAATCGTAATGATTTCAATAAGTTCAATTAAAATAAAAGATAAATAAGTTTTATTAATAAATTTTATGTTAAAAAGGTTTGTGTCCGTTTTATTATACTTTGCAATGAAACAAAAAATGTTATGGTTATCGAGAGTAGGGTTTAAGGCTTGTCTACATGCGTTCTTGATTCCTAAGTCTTTATTGGTATCAAGACTATCAAGTCCTTTAGTCTGTAAAAAAGTACAGTGTCTACACTAGTCTTTATTGGTTGCTAGATAAACAAATCAGATGAAAGACTGAAGACTTAGGTCTTAGGACTGTATGTAAATGGGCCTTTAACTTTCCCGGGCGTAATTCTGAATTACCCTGTATATGTATGTATAGGTATCTTAGATATTGAACGTTTTAATGAGTTCCAATCAGTATTTACACTTTTTCTAAAATGCATAATCAGTACTTGAAAGATTATAATCATTTCTATTGAATTTTACTTATTTTGAAATTAAATATTTAATCCATCTAGTAATTAATTGCATAGTGAAATTGATCTATTCCAACTATAAAGATCGTTCACTGCAATTTCCATATTAATAATATATTTAATTTAACAATAATGGTAACAATGATCGTTAACTGACCTAGTTTAAACTGAAAGTGAAGTAAAATATTGTTTAAAATATCTCCGAATAGATTTTTGCTGTTATAATATAACGTAAAATCGTTTATTTTGCAATCATTCATCTTTCCACCCACTTTAATTAAACATTGCGTTGACGTTTTAAATGAAGTAGAAAGAAATGTTGACGTTTATTCAATATTTATACACACAGAAATTTAATGGCTTGTTTATTATATTGTATGTAGTTATACAGGCAAACGATTAAAAAAATTGTTAACTATCATTAACTACTGCCAGTTTATAAAAGCATAGGTCGACTAACAATGTAATAAATACAGGAAATTCTTTTCTGATCGTAGAAAATACGTAAAGTAGTTGAAAAAAAAATACAAAAAAAAAATTGAAAGTTGAACCTTAAGTTCACTGTACTTTATTAATAAATACATCGATTGTTGTTTAAATTATGCAACTACTGTATAAATAAAATATTAATAATATTGTTTATATTTTACAACAAATTTATACAAGATGACACGAAAAAAACGATTATAAATTTAATATTTTTTGTATAAAAAAATAAAAGATGCAGGAAGTAGGAAGTTTATATGGTAACAATAAAATTAAACGATAATTTAAACAGTATAAATTTATGGCCTCGTGTGTATGAAGGTGGTTTTTTGCACTTTTTCCACATATTTTCTTAGAGTCTTTCGCTATGAAACAAAACATAATTAAATGCTTGTTAGTTTTATACCATACAATATAAAGTCAAAAAAATGGTAAAAAAATGCAAGAAGAGTACATATAAATTGTTAAAGGGGCGCTCAAGCATGCCTGATGAATTGTAATGGCCTAGGATAGGTCTCTTCAGCTGTATAATAATATTATAAAAGGCAGGTGGGTGTATGTACTTTGTTCCATCCTGTATAAGAAATCATCACACAAAAGGAAACGATTGCTTGTAAAATTATATATTGTATACACGAAAATGGGAAAAGAATTATTGCATAACAACACAAAATTTTAAGTTATATATACTTACTCTCAACTGTGGAACGTGATTTTATTAAGATATGAAATATGTGGATTGTGTATGTAATGTTATGAATATTATTATAATTTTTTTTTTGTCATCATTGAAACTTCCTAACTTGTAGTAATATAATTGTAATGACCAAAATTGGATTTCCGTTTCGTTGGTTTCGTATTTGGATAGTCAGTGGAGCAGTCAATTGGAAAAAATATATGTATACAGGGTGTTCCAGAATAACGTGCACAAACTTTAAGGGGTTATTTCTTACTGAATTCTAAGATGATTTGCCTCATAAACCCTAGTCCGGAAATTATTGGTTTTCGAGATACAGGGTGTTAAAATTTCTGAAAAATTAATGTTTTTCTTTAATATCTTAATACATACTGTAGATATCAGAATGAAATTTTGCACAAAAATATAGTTTATTGTTACACATCTTCGTGTAGAATTTTAAAAAAATTGGCCACCCCCTTCTAGTAGTTTTGCTGGAGGGGGTTGGAACACACCCCAACAACTTTTGTTTTTATCCCAATTAGATATACTTTCAATGGGCTCATTTGATAGATAATTTAAGAAGGAATCTTTTATTTCTCTTTAAATTTTTTGTTTAAACGTGC
>SSSI01005494.1:26485-46372 GCA_004796505.1 Oryzaephilus surinamensis
ATTGTAATGGCCTAGGATAGGTCTCTTCAGCTGTATAATAATATTATAAAAGGCAGGTGGGTGTATGTACTTTGTTCCATCCTGTATAAGAAATCATCACACAAAAGGAAACGATTGCTTGTAAAATTATATATTGTATACACGAAAATGGGAAAAGAATTATTGCATAACAACACAAAATTTTAAGTTATATATACTTACTCTCAACTGTGGAACGTGATTTTATTAAGATATGAAATATGTGGATTGTGTATGTAATGTTATGAATATTATTATAAATTTTTTTTTGTCATCATTGAAACTTCCTAACTTGTAGTAATATAATTGTAATGACCAAAATTGGATTTCCGTTTCGTTGGTTTCGTATTTGGATAGTCAGTGGAGCAGTCAATTGGAAAAAATATATGTATATATAACTTTGATGACATATTTATTATGTAATTCCCTAGTTAATTTGACCATACATTGGTTAGTGTGAATTTAAAAACATTTCCCGATACATGAAATTAAATACGCACTAATATAATATGAAAATGTAGTTAATGGAATTAAAGTGACTATGAAAGCGATTCGCTATTTCTAATTATTCACGTTTTATATTCTATTTTATATAGAAGTTAATCTAATTATGTTGAATTTTTTGTAGTTACTGGACTAGAAATTTCAAGACAACAACTACAGTATCAAATTAAATTATATTTACATCATGCGATTATCGCGATCAAGTTACAATTTTTTATTTTATTTTAAATATAGGTGGTAATTTTATACTTGAACTTAAAATTGTTATCTTTTTACAATGTAATTTCGCTGTTGATTTCTATTTATTTATTAATGTTGCAATTTGCGTATTAGTACAATATTATAATATTAAATCCGGTCAAAATGTGGTCAACATTTTTAATTAAACGTAAATATATTGTTCGATTATTGTTAAATGCACGTATTAGTGAAATAATAAAAATGAAACAACTATGTATATACACCTTAAGTTTTAAACACCGTTGAAGAATTTTAAATAGTTTGACTCTCCTATATTTTATTATAAATTATAATTTATGCAATTTTACTAGAACAAAAAAAATAGACTATATATTAGCAAGGTTGTTATTAATTACATGTTCAACCTTAAAAGAAATTACATATTTCATTATTATTATATAAAGATGATTTTAAATGGGCATTTATTTTTTATAATGTGTTTTATATTGCAACATTTTATGTTGTTTGTAACACCAATTTTTATATTTCAGTAATAATTTATACATTTTTATTGTTTTCTAATAATGTTATATTTATATCGTATAGATAAGCCACTCCTTATTATTTTGTAAATTTTATAATAATCTATTAGCAATGCAAAAATTATTTACTTAGTGTTTACATCATGTAAGGTTCAAATTTTCCATGTTTAAGTGAATATGTTTATTTGACATGCTTACGTTGTTTCTGGTGTTTAAATATGCTTTAAAAAAAAAGCATTACAATAACGTTTTATAATGATTGTTTAAAACCGTATTTTTTCTAAAATTATATTTACAGCTAAATTACAGTGAAATCAGTGTCAACAGTACATAATTTTACGTATTAACAGTTTGTTGAATGAATAAACAATGCGACAATTATTATTTTCCTGTATTAAAAGAAAACTAAAGTAGCAATTATACAAGGTGTTTATTTATGAAACAATAAGTTTTAACAAAAAATCACCCTGTATATGTTGCTGGGACTATGTTGTTTCATAGAAAAGAATTAACTGAATATTGCATTAACTTAGATCGTAAAATAATTGAAATGCCTATAAACTGGTTGTCTGTTACTAAGAAATGTTACATTTTTTATAATTTTATTAAATGGAATTGATTTTATTATTGTTCCGCTATTTAATTATTTACAATTTAAATCAATTTATTAGATAATAATTGTTTAAACAACAAAACTACAACCTGTTGAACAGTGAAAGTATTCGTTGTTTGACATTTAACCCACACTTGGTAACAATGTAATGCACTTTTTAATTTATTACTAGAGGTGCAAAAGTCATGGTATAGCTACACACCAAACCAGGAAAAAAATGTTGAAAAAGAGATATTTATGTGAAAATTAATGAACCGAATCAATAAACTTTCTTTGACAAACTTACATATACGTTATTTTAAGAATTTGTGTTTCAATAATGATTTTCTTATACATACTATTATGTAAATTATATCTAAAGGCTAGAAATAATTGAGTACTTTTTCAATAAATGCAAAAATAATGAACTATATAATTTCATTTATTTTATATTATAAATACATTCCAAAGAGTGTGACAGTAGAAAACTGAACATGCTACATCATTAGATTATGTCAGAAATTTTAAATGACTGTTCAAAGTATATACCTTCAAAGTATGTAGTTAATTGATTTTTTTACCCCAACCATAAAATGCATAAAAACTGAACTTAATGGATTAAATTAAATACAGGTTTAATGTAAACGAGTATAGTGGATAGATAATTTTATGTAATATAATTTAATATTGCCTTGATTAGCGATAAATCTTTCTAAATGTATATATTTAAATTACAGTACAGTCTTCGTCAATTGGACTTATCACTTTTATCTCAACTATGGTCGTTGAATGAATCCATCCAAGATTTTCGTCAAATGTTACAAGAACAAGATGATCGTGTATTATCACCGCCATCACCATCTCCCGCTCCATCGTCGTGTGATGAGGGTGATGGTGATGAATTTTATATGTCGACGTCTTCCATTAGTTTTCGACCGGCACCGCCGCCACCGCCACCAATTCGCCGGCCAAGTAGTTCCTCAAATGCATCTAGTATTCATGGTATGTTTTAAAATATTGACTCAATTTTAAAAAAAACTGTACGTTAATGGAAACATTTTTTATTTTATTACAGATGAAAGGTAACCAGGTTCAGTCACATCCTTTTTATTTCTCGATTATTTAAATTATTCAGTAGAGAACGTCTGAACGTCGACCAAAAATAAAAATAAAAAGAGTTGGAAGCACACTTTTGCGAGTGATGTGAATAGTAATAAAAATGTAAAACATAATATAAAATTCTTGATTGTAGTTTTTTTTAGTATTTTAATCGTGACTGTGTTTTATCATAGTAAATATAATACTTGTATACTTATTTGTCCTAATTGAAAACAAAAAAACTACAAAGGAATTCCTATTTATTGAATTTTATTTGATTGTAGAATAATAACTTCTTTTTAATTACTTAATTTGATACGCTGGTTTTTAATTGCGACAAATTTGGTAGAGTTTTGATTTTTTTTTCTTAATTTTTGTTTGTGATAAAATTTTATTTACTAATTTTTTATCAATAACTTGTAGTGTGTACAAATTTTACCAGTTTTTTAGGTTTAATAATGTATAATAATTAATAATGTGACCTATTTTCAAAAAATAAAAGATAATATTGTATTAATATTCTAACACTGACTGATGTGCGTGATTATTCAATAATAAAAGCAATGAATGGTTTTATCATGTGTGTGATTAATGAATATTACCATCCTGTTTCCTATTTGGTATTAAATTCTGTTTTATGATTTAAAATTATTTCAGTTGGAAACTAGCAATTCTCTAAGGCTTTACACGAAGGAAATCAGTTTACAGGAAAACAGTTTTCATTTATTTTAAGTGCATCAGTAATTTTAATTCAGTTTCGTGCAACCTTTATGTACCAGATTATCCATAAGGTGCTTCAACAAACTTAAATGGACAGAACTACACCACTTCCTGCTTTGTGTTGTCAATTAATGTGAACACTAACCACAGTCAAGCTACAATTTGGCTAGTTTAGCATATATTTTTAACAGCTTTGAAAGTTTTATAGTAGAAATTATCCACATTCAAGATTCGTTCTGTAAAAGTTTTATATTTTAACTACTTTTGCAGACAACTTGCAATTTACATAATAAAAAATAGTTCTAGTTATTCTAATTAAATAAAATCTCTCTTTATTTTAGTTTATACTAGCAGTAAGAAGAAAACGGAAAAGTTTTTATAAAATTTTTATTTATTCAAAATAGGTGTCTTAAAAAATTACAAAACCAACGGTAATATGAAACAAAAAATAGATTAATCTAATTTATGTAAACAAATTTAAATAAAATTTAATTAAAACGACTCAGTAATTAATTATCTTATTTGGCCTCCGTTTTCTCTTTATAATGTATAACACCTTTAGATATTAAATCTGGAATTTCAACAGCTAACCATGGTCCTAACTGAAAAATTTTGTTAAATAATTATAGCTTTATTTATTCAATTAAAGGCTTACTCCTAAAGCCATAGCATGTCCTATACCAAATCTAGGTACATTTCTAGCCCATAAGGGTTTAAAGTGATCACTCAGACATATTTTTCCACCACGATACATTTTGGCTGTTTTACCATCTAGTTCAGACAGGGCAATTTCTGGAGCAGTTGTTGGATACGTAACCGGGATCTAGTAATTTGAATTTGAAGAATAAATAAATCAGGTAAAATAATTCTAAGAAAGTAATTTACATGATAAATTCAAGTATGACAAATTGAGTATTCAATAAACTTACTTCAAATTCTACATCGAATTCGTATTTTAATAAATCATGAATGTACCAGCATTTTCCGAACCACTTGGTACCTTCTTTGTTTGACTCTAAACGGAACCAATCATTATCAGCTTCCTTATTATTTTGAACATACTGTAAATATTGGCATATGTTAGTATGTGATTCTATCACATGAAGTTCATACTTTAATTAGCGACTGATATTCCTCTTTCAGTCTCTCAATCCACAGTTCCTTGTCTCTAGGGCCTGCTTTCGTCCTTAATAAGGGAATACTGGACAATGTTTTTCTGGTGCCTTCGTCTACCATATTTCCAAGAATTCAACTTCTTTTCAAGCAACTGTCACAACACAATAAAGTTAACCTCAAATTTTGTCATTTCTGGTCACGGTTTATTTAGATACTCGGTCGGAGCGCCCGGTCCCCAACCCTGATAATTTTGAATAAAAGAATATTTTACTGCAAAATACTTATTACCAAAATAAAACTACAGGGCCGATCTATACACATCCTGATAAATTTATTGTTCCTATAACTTCCTTGTATACATTTGTTAACACAATTGTGTCTATAGATATTCTAATATTTAGTTTTAAATTTTGTCATAATTGTGAACGATTATGATTATGTTAAATAATAGCTTTGTTCCAACTATGGATACCTAAATACTCCAACAAACACCATGGACGCGTTCATGAACTCTTCATTTCAGTAGGCCTTCTATCTATTGCATAAAAATTACGAAAGCTTAATAACAAAAAATCACCTGGTCGACTGAAATGATGCGTTTATGAACGCGTACACAATTGCTGATGACGTCACAAGATGTCACTTACCATTTTAAGTCGTGGTAGAAAAAATACGGCACCGACCAGTATAAGTAAACTTCCCGTGATTTCTGGTTACTTTGCGATTGTTATGTTGTGGGTATGTAGATGGTAAAAAGAAACTAGGGAATGCAAAAAAATTGTACTACACGATTTTCATGAAGTGCGTAAAATGATAAAGTTGAAAAAATTTCAAAAATCAAATGGCTGATCAATATTTTGATTTTGAGTCTGATCTAAACGTACGTATATTTTAAATTTTTTAGTTAAGAAGTTAGTTACCACTTTGAATGAAAAAGATATAATTACAAGAAAGTTTAACCATGTCTGCATAGTTTTCGGAAAGGATTTCGGTTCTTTTGTAGTCTTTTTAAAGTTGTTAATTGCCGACAAACAGTATTTATACCGCAATATCAGTTTTGAAGCTATTTACACTCTAATATCAGAAAGAATTGACTTTGTTATAAAAATTAGGTTAAGTTCAAATTGGTATATTAAATGATTAATAATATACTATAAATTTTTATATTAAATTATATTTAATTCATTTCAATACCATAAGCTATTTTGTATGTTGCTTATATTTTACAGAATGGTAATAGTGATAGCTTTCTCCCATCTGAAGATGGTGAACATTTCCTTCCAGCTGACGATGAAGATGATCATTTAGAAAATGAAGAAGAATACGATGCTTTAAATGATTTAACGTTTGGTGCTTCCTCAAATTTCGACGATTGGGAACAAGAACATGAACAATTCGCCGAATTTGAGGAAAGTGCCAAACATTCGGAGCAATTAGGTAATTTCGTTCGATGCTTTCATATAAATGAATTATTACAAAGATATTGTATATCCGTAGAAAATTCTGTGTCACAACTAGTAGACGAACCAGATCCTCTTCATAGTTCAGTATGGTCTTATACTCCCACACCCAAAAACAGCGACATATATGGTGAATTGACGATTCTGTCTTCATTAGAGATTGCTTCAAAGTCTTTCGTAAGTCAATAAAATGTGTATGTGATCTAAATGGTTAGTAAATTCATTTAATTTATGAATAGATTGAAAGTCATACGGACAACTCTAAAGCGAACATCACAAACTCACTTAATTCTACACCGCTGCCCATTAGGAGCACTAGTCCAACACCACGTAAAATCACTACAGTTGAAGAATTGGAGAAAAATCTAATAAAGAGTTCTAAAAATGTGCAATCTCCGCCACACCCCCAGCAACAGCAGCAAAGGCCAATGTTACCACCTCCTGGGCATTCGTTCCATCCAATGCTTTCGGTAATAAAAAAAACATTGGTCGATAGTGGTTTATATGATAATTTTCATTCATTTCAACGAGTTGTGATTACCAAATCATTTTACAAGTGTTTACTGATTTCATTTCGTAAATATTACCAATAATTGTAATTGAAATAGGAAACATAATAGGAAAATAAATTAATTATAAAACGAACTGAAGTAAACACAAATTTATAAATAGATGTACTTTGTACATATAATTGAATATCATTCGCTTTGTACATTTTCTAAATGTACTAATAATATATACATAATTAATTAATCTATATTTAGGCTTGCAAAATTCAAATTAATGAATCCCTGTTTATTAAATATTATTTTAACATAATTTTCAGCATCCAGCACACAACTCAAGGCTACCACCGCCCGGCATGTCACCAATGGGCATCCC
The DNA here is from genome assembly GCA_004796505.1 of Oryzaephilus surinamensis. Classification (NCBI taxonomy): domain Eukaryota; kingdom Metazoa; phylum Arthropoda; class Insecta; order Coleoptera; family Silvanidae; genus Oryzaephilus; species Oryzaephilus surinamensis. Next base: position 33,598 of record SSSI01005494.1, read on the forward strand.
ACCACCAGGTCTAGGCCATTTACCACCCCATCAAATGAACCATCATCGACCGATTCTACCACCTGGTATGATGCGAATGATGCCACCTCAATTTATGCACGGCAACGGTCCACCTCGGCCGCCAGGATTCATGTTTCCGCCAGGCAACAATCAAATGCCAGTAAATCATCCATTTAATTTTCCACCACCACCACGTCATAATATGAATAATATGCCACATAATAATAACTTACCGAACAAAAATAACTATCAACAACATCAACAGCACCAACAGCATCAACGCAATAGACATGATAGTGGAAATTATCGTACAAAAGACTTGAATAATTGCACAGATAGTAATAAGGATGAATATGCTGGTTTAATGACTATGAAAGAGAAACAATGGTTGTTAAATATACAAATGTTGCAATTAAATACTGGAACACCGTATTTTGATGATTATTATTATACTATGTTTAAAGAAAGAAAAGCCAAGAACAAAGAAAACTTTATTAATGAACGTAATATACGTTATCCAAATAATCGGCAACAAAGAAATAATGACAGGCAAGAAAATAACACTTTGACGCCTAGAGTTTATACTCCACTACAGTTTGAAAATTCTTTAGGAAAACTTCAGGTATTTACATTTTAACTTTATATCGTCGTTTTGTGTTAATCATACTATTTTTATTTTTAGTGTGGTTCCGTAACAGCACCCCGTAAAATAATTGATATGGATATTGTAACACTGGAGAAAGATTCTGAAAATACGTCAGCTTCAAGGGAATCACGCAAGATAAAACAACTGTTGTTGGAACTGGAGGCTCTTTATGGACTGTTATTGAAGGCGGAGGATTTGAAGAATCCAATGGCCATTAGTAATATGGAGAAATTACGTGAAATTAAACAAAAACAGAGATTACGTGAATTGGAATTGGCTCCAACACCGGAACAAAAACAAGAAGTTTTGAAATTGTTTAAACAAGAAAGTGAGCCAGTGGTTGAGAATCAATACGATTATATTGTGAAAATTGTGAATGGTTTGTTGCAAGAAGACAAATTTTCAAATTTTTTAAATATTCGTAAAGGAAAGGTACGAGTATTGATCAAAATTTATTCAATTATGTTTTATTTTAAATAATGTGATGTGTTTATTGCAGATGTTGTTGCTTCGACTGTTACCCCATCTAACTGTTGACAATTTTTCTCAACAATTACTCGAAATTTGGTCGAGGGTATTGTTAAGCTTGCCAATAATTGGACGACGTGATACGGCTGGTGACAATATTTTACCAAAGTTGCAACCGTTTCTTAAAAGATACGTTCAAACTAGTACTATGTCGGACATTTTAGATATTGTTACCGGCTTGGTGGAGGTTGTAAGACAGGAGAATAATAGCAGAAGTACACCTTTAAGCCATCAAGGAAAAGCACCCCTCTATTTTGTTCTTCTTAATAAAGTAAAAAATCAGCAACTTGTTTTTTACATTCATTAATGGTTTTCTTTTTTTAGTTTGGAGTTTCGGCACTAGTTATCCTATTAATACGAACTGAATATTTAATATCGGTGGAAAAAGCAACTGATAAACAACAAAATGATTGGTCGAATTTTCTACTAAGTTGGGCGGAATCCTCTGCAATTGTTGCTAATGCTAACACCACTAAAGTTGCTACACCAATTGAATTAATTCCATTGCAAATTTTCAATAAACATTGTAATCGTTTCGAAAATTTAACACAAAAAAAAAGAAGTGTGTTAAAAAACCTTTTTGTCGATTCCAATTAATTTTATTTTTTACTTCTATATTATTATTTTAAAGAAATCGTTTTTAGGTAGGTAAATAATCATGTTTTTAAAAAATTTATACATATTATTTGTAAAATATCTTGCAAGTTAAATTATTTTTGTATTAAAAATAGATTAATTTTAAAAAAAGCTATGTTAAAGGATATATATTTTTAAAAAAAGATTGATTGAAAGACCATATTAAGGGACTGTATTCTATCATGTTTTATATTGAAATATTATTATGTATAATTGTGCTTGTGACCGAAACGTAACTGTTTATGTTTGACTTTGTATAAAAGTTCTATTAAAAAAAATAATTTATTAATGCAAATGTAATGGAATATATTTGTCTTGTAATTTCGTTATTCATATAACATTTTTTTTGCTATTTAATTACTGCTAGTTCGATGTCTTCTTTTTTAATTATGTTTTTATAAAGAAAAAAACACTCCTAATGCAAAATATATGTTTTATAAAATGCATTAGATTTTTCATAATGTGATGTATAAGTAAAATAGATACAAAAAATGTTATTGCATTATTATTTTTTATTTAAAGATATCTAAAAATATGTTTGAAAGATATCATTTATATAATTATGTATTATTAATTATAAAGCTTTTTCAATTAGGTAATGTCAAACTAATATGTTAATAAAAAAATGTTTGGCTTATAAATGATGATTTTTTTTGAGTTTGAAATGAAACTCGATTCTTTTTTACATGTATATATTTTTAAACATTTTTCCAGTTTTAATACTGTTTTAATAACATATACAGTGCAGAATCTTGAAACTGTATAAAACTAAAGCTTTTATTTAAAATACAAAAAGGCATACTGTAATTGATATCATGTAGTTGGGTTTTCATAATAATAAATAAGTTTTAATAATTAAATTAAAACCGGAACGAATACACACATTTATTAGAATAATATAAAAATATTACTTTCAGTAAGATGAGATCTTTTTTTTAATTTATTACTTAATAATATATTAAATAAAATATTTAATTGTACCGTAAAAATAATATAAAAAGGAATTATTTTTCGAGGGCAATAAAATATTGTTTTTTTACCTTAAATATTAATTATAGCATTAATAATACTTCACACTACGTATGTCTATCACAAAAATCATTATTAAAAATTAAAATCGTTGAAATTAGGCCGAAAAAACATATAAATTACTTGTAAAAATCTACTAAAACATAAAATATCCTAATTAAAAATGAATTTTTTTCTTTGATATATTTAAGACTAGGTGAGTTTTGTTACAACAATTGTTGGATTTTGAAAACCTGCAACAAAATAACTCATTTAAATACGTTCAATAATTAAATCAATAAATCTATACCGTAATATTGACTAGTTTTTTGCTGTACGTATGTTTATATAGTTTTATAAAGGAGTCTCTTTCCTCCAGTGGAAACTATTTGTTTTCGTACTAGGATTTGCACCTGATGTAGATTTTCTTAAATTTGCAGCAGCTGTATCTAAGCCATTTTTAACGTTTGCCACTAATCTTAAAGCCGGATTGGTTACAATACCGTTTCTCTTAGGTTTTTGATTGCTAAAAATCATACACAATTATACACAAATCATCATAAAAATAAAACAAATAATACTTTTTAACATTCATATTATCCTGTTCTTGTTTCTTTTCCGATTTTGTGATTGCCGAATTACTGGAATTACCTAAAATAATTCTCATGTGCGTATCGCGTGCAAAATGAGTATCTGGTGCTCGTGCAAAATTATTATGTCTCAATACTGGCTGGTAAATATTTAAAGCACCAAAAACGTTCGGTGTATCGTGAACAGGACTTAGCGGCGGTGATGCATAAATGGGGCTTTGCGGTTCACTCTGTAACGGTGATAAAAGTTTACTTAATGGCCGTGTTTTACCACCACGTGTACATTGTTGTAATTGTTGAGTAAACGACATTGGCTGGAAAAAGTCGATAAATTGTAAAATAAATCCACATATATTAAATAAAAGTAGTAAATTACTTGTGAATTTGGTGTATTGTCACGTTGTCGTTCACCGTGTCTACTGGAATGACTAGAACCGGTTAAATTCGAACTAGATTTCGAATTTGAACTATGATTTCCCAAAGAAACCATTGACCGTCTTTGTTGGTCCGTCCATTCAGTTCCCGGATATAAGACAGCTGAAGATGGTTTCGTTTCGGCAGTTGATGCTAAAAAAATTATTAAAAATCATTAGAAAAAAATACTGTTTAAAAAATATTTAGTTCACCTGATGTGATAGAATTGGCACTGCTGCTCGTATGTGCCATTTTATTAGATCTGGCATTATATTCCTCCAGCAATCGGACAACACCTCGATGACCCGACTTGGCAGCAACTCGAAGTGCATTTCGTCCACATGAATCGGAATGATTTGGATCGGCTCCATGTTCTAATAATGCAACAACACATTGTTCATGTCCTTCTTGGGCCGCTATTCCTGTATTTTCAAACAGTATATATTAATGTACACTTTTAAATTATAATCTAAATGTCTACCTAGAGCTGTAGCGCCCTGATTGCACGTATGATCTGGTATTGCTCCATTTTCTAACAGCATCTTAACAATGTCACTGTGACCTTGCCAACTAGCTGAATGTAGTGCAGTCCTATTTTCTAAGTCGCAGGCATCTACTTGGGCCTTTCCGTATGTTAATAGTAGGCCCACCATTTCAGTGTGTCCTTGCCAGGAGGAAACATGCAAAGGTGTCCGCCCCTATACAAAAATTATTCAGTTGTAATAAATTCAACAATAAAAACTAGTTAAATTACTTCTAGATCTCTAGTTTCTACATCTGCTCCTTGTTGAATAAAATATTTCGACATAGCTAATCTATTATCTAATGCTAAAACATATAGTGTACTCCTTCCATCAGCATCTTTCGAATCAATATCAGCTCCAGTAGAAAGTAAAATTTGTACAATGTCGTAATGGCCCTCCAAAGCTGCCAATCTACAATAAATTGTACAAATTAACTTTTAAAATCAAATCGATAAGCAAGATAATGGCACCTTAAAGCTGTTTTTCCGTCGTGTGGCCGTTGATCGACAGGTGCATTATATTTATCAATAAACAGGTTTACGAGCGTCGTATGACCACCTTGTGATGCTAATGCAAGCGGTGCTTTACCCTCATTATCAGTCTCATCAATTCTAGCACCTGCCTCTAATAGAGCCTCACATACATCAAGATGACCTAGACATTAATTTTTCATTAAAAAATAATCAATTCATATTTTCCATATTAAACAACCTTCAAATGCTGCATAATGTAATGGTGTCCAACCAGAATTGTCGCGATGTTGCTCATCTAATCCACGGTCTAATAATTGTCTGACAACTTCAACACAACCTAAATTGAATAATAAAATCATTTATTTTAATTAAACTTAAAAAAAGTTGACGTAGATATACAATAAAATTATAACAATATTTCCAATGGAATAATGTTTTTTTCCGTAATTACTAAATATATTTTTGTTTAACATAAAATATTTTTTACGATTTTATTTTATTTCTATGAGTTGTAACTTTTTACGACAATATTTTGTTAAATGATGATCAACAATTTCGAAACACCTTGTAAAAAAAAGTACTAAATAATTTAATAGGTGTTAAATTAGTTTGGAAAACAAAACTACCTTGAGCGGCCGCCACAGACAATACAGTCCTGCCTTCTGCATCCATCGAATCTATACAACAACCCCAGAATAATAAAAGTGCAACGACTGGTGCATGACCCATACTGGCAGCAGCCCACAATGGACTTCTACCACCATGATCACAATGATCCACATCGGCTTCATTCTCCAATAATAATTCACATACATCTTTATGTCCTTCAAATGAAGCAACCAACAACGGTGTCATTCCTTCCTTATCTCTATGATCCACTGTGGCTCCACGCTCTAATAATGTTGAAACAACACTAACGCCCGGTGAACGTGGTGCACATAATGCTGCCACAGATAATGCCGTCCGTCCATCAGCGTCCGCATGATTTATATCAGCGCCAAAATCTAATAAATGATCAACAATTTCCGAATGGCCCATATAAGCGGCCGCTATTAATGCTGTTCTGCCTTCATGATCTGTCAAATTCACATTCGCCCCATTCTGTAATAAGATTTTAACGATTTCTTCATGACCCGACCATGCGGCAGCCCTTAAAGCTGTACGATTTTCAGCATCTACACTATCTAGTACACATCCATGGGTAACAAGCAATTCAACAACCTGCCAATTTGGGTCCATTACAATTATTAACATTGAACATTAAAAACAATGTTTTTAATTACCTCTGTATGTCCACCCCAAGCAGCTGCACGTAATGGTGTCCAACCATCGACGTCCGCCTGATCAGCATTCGCACCAGCTTCTAGCAACACCTTAAAAAAATTTACATGTACAATTATTTATTTTGCCAATTTTAATTTAATCATTTATACATATGTATGTAATACATCCTTAAATATGATAAGAATTTTAATTAGTTATATTTAAAACAAATTTAATACAATAGTTTAACATTGTAAACATTTCTAGCATGAAATGAATTATTAATTACATATATTATGAACTTATTACGGTGAACGAACATGAATATCATATTTTGCAGATACATTTTGTATTTATTATTGTTTACCTTTACAACTTGTGCTTGGCCAAGTCTGGCAGCCACATGTAGGGCCGCTTGTCCATGCAAATCATGTAGATTGAAAAGTGGCTCAGGACTTTGTTCGCTCGATGTTGATGCCAAAGACATCTGTTAAAATTATAACAATTAAAAGAAATATTATTACATAATTTATGATTAAAATCCACCATATGTTATTTAAATTATTCAGTTAGAATTCTTAAAGTGAAATTTACATGAACCGCTTTTTTTTGTGTTTGTTTTTAATCTACAATTGCAATAATTTGATACTGCATTAAAAACTGCAGCTGAAACTAAATAAAAAAAGACAAAAAAGATCGTGAGAAAATATACATATTTGTTCACATCCTGTACAATGTTTGTGAATTCATATATATGTATCTTTTAAACACATTTAAGACTTTCACTGTTAATTTAAAACAATGTAATCATTCATTAGTTTAATTGCAAATTAATTAATTAATTAAAATTGTTATACAAATTGTTTTAAAACAGAATAGAACTAGCGTTCAACACTTTATGCACTGCTTTTAATGGGAATTCCAATATTTCCACTTCGTAAAAAACATTTTCAACACCAAAAAGTAAATAATAAAAATTCCAACTAAATAAGTAAAGTTTACTGATTAGAACATGTTATATTTACTATATAACGACATAATTAAATGTCGAGCGATATCGAAATTACCTATGCGAAATAAAAAATTTATAATATACACTGTTAGTATAAAAAATAATTTTCATCAAAATAAATTTTGTGTTAAGCACGCACTAGAATTTTTTATATCGTGAGACTATTTCATTAGACTTTAAATTTAGATTTACGAATGACGTAATTTAAAAAAAAAATTACGAATCAATTTTTACTTACTTGACTTTCATATTCACAACCATCAACATCAGACTGTTCAACAGCTCCAGCTTCCAAAAGTAATTTTAACACTTTTTGATCGGTTGGTAAAAATGCACCGAAATTAACGCCAGCCATTTCATTACCTTCCAATAGACATTCTTCCACATTACATCCACTCAAAATCAACCAAAGAACAGTCAATGTGTGTACATCTAAACTATTCTTATTGGTTTCAATATTACTATTAACTGTCGATGTATTCAAATCATTTGTCGTATTATCAATATTTTGTACCATTACCGCATCCGTTATCTTTTTCGTATCATTTTTACGTACTTTATTTATTTCCGCATATATTGGATTATTATCAGATGTTGGACTTTTTATGTTTGTCATGTCGTTACGTTTCCCTTCAAAACTATCTAAATTATTTTGACTATTTTCCGTTTCAATAAAACTAGTATCTAATTGTACAATGTCCATATCGAATGCTAAATCTTTTTCAAAATTTTTCGTCAATTCTTGTAATGCTTTCAAATCTGAATAAATTTCCGTCGATGTTTTCTCCAATGAATTTTCACCTTGTAGTGAATTTTTCTCTTGTGACAATTTATACATTAATGTTGGACATTTCTGTGATGGTTTCTCACTTAAAAATTGTTCCATTCTAGTTAAATGGAATGCATAATCATAGATTTCTTGATTATTTAATACAGTCGCATGTAATGTATAATACATTGCTAAAATACAATGACCGTGAAATATATTACATAAATATTTTTGTGTACAATGTTTTATATCCAACAACCATTCAGCAAAACTATGATGAAATAAACGTATATTGCCACTTTTCGATACAATAATAATACGTCGTAACAAGTGAAAACGTTTCTTAAAATCCTCTTGGGTCATTTTCGGATTGTATACTTTAATTATATCATATAATAAATGTTCATTTAAGGCGCATTTTGCCGCTAATATTACATTCAATAATGGTTGTACTTTGGCAAATTGTCTACGATTAAATAAACGTTGGCACAACCACAAATACAGGCCATTTAATGTGCCCGGTATTTCCCTGACCTCACGCAACACAATAAAATTGTCCGATACACCATCCAACACCTTTTCCAAATACAAAAAACAGCCGTTACTCTTAATGTGCAACTGATTTAACATTTCCGCTGTATCCCTGCTAATATGTTGTCTTAAACTGTTTTCCTGATCTAATCGGGCCAATATATATTGTTGTACATCACGAACAACTTGCGACTTCCTCAAATCGTCCAAACTCAATTTACGGAAACCGGTGAACATTTTCGCAATACTTTTTGATTGTTTACGTGCCGTACAAACTAGTAACAACCATTGCGGGAACAAATGATGATGATTTGCTAATAATTCAGCAATTGTCCTGGATTGTGATGTACGTTCGCGCGGTTTCGATCTGGTCAATGTTGAATTCGAATAAACGAATGAATGTTCATCAATGGAATCGATAAGAATGAATAACGACGTTTTCGGCGGGTCGATTTCCAATAATGGAAATAGTAAAGCTCTTTTGAGACAGTCATCTGGATTCAATTCGATATTTTTCGCTCGTAATGCTATTTGTATTTCAGGATCAGACTTTAGTTTCTCCAAATAAGCATCTGCTATAAGAGTACGTGGATTTACTGGTAAATTTGGTACTGGTTGTTGTTGTTCATTTGATTTCTTTGTCTCCAATGTTGGCGACAATAAATTGTCCGTATAAATATTACTATATAAATTCTCTTGTATATTATCTGTTACATTTTGTTCGTATAATATATTTTTGGTTGAGTAATTTTGTTTAGGACTTAATGAATTTGTTGCTTCATCACTTTTATTGTCCGCTAATTGAGCCATTTTTCGTCTCATACTCCGTTCACGATGACTCTCAGTGGAATGATTCAATATTTGCGTCACTAATGAACGTACAAATTCACTTAAACTTAAACTTTTCTCATTATGACCCTGTAGAAAATGGTAACACAATAGACGACGATTTAGGGCCCGTTGTTGGCGGCCAGATGGGCCTTGTGATGGCCAACATAATTCTGAACAAAATGTTGTTTTGCCACAACCTGGACCGCCTAAAAGCAATGCTCCACACGTTTTTGATACGGGTCTTTGGTCTAAACAGTGAGACAATTTTTGAAAGGCCCATTCCCGGCAGTAGAACTTTTTTCGATCGTCGTGATGTGCCATTATCGAATATGTTTGATAGAAAATAGTTTGGTTTTTCGCTTTTTATAAACTTATTTGTCGAAAACGGACGAAAGGAAACAGTCTATACAGTATTACTTCAGAATTTTTAACACTTAATATTACTTTTGCTTTATAGGATATTTAAAAAACTACATTCTGTAGTGGTTTTTCTTTTTTTAATTAAAGATAAATAAATCACCTAGCATACTTTTTAAACGTATTTACAATTTGAATGAAAGCACTTTGTTTCCAAGCCATATTACCACAGTATACAATTGAATTATCTGCGAAAGAGAAAAAAATTACACATAGAAATTTACAGAATTAACGGCTATAATGGGCAATAAATTAAGATATTACTGAAACGGGCTGACACCGATGATGCAAATTTAATATTTTAAGGTCAGTAGCATGACTCATAGACCATACAAGAGAAAAAAATTGCGAGATTATATCTAAATAAGCCGTTGCTTACATTTTGCGACAATTAAAATTATAACAACTGTAATAATTGTGGTTGTTATTAAATAATCAATTCGAACATGTACACGAAAATGGCAAAAAATGTAAATAAGCTGTTCAATAATTTTTCTATGAACAAATTTAGAAATTTTTTAACAGCACAATTTTAAGTAATGGAATTATGAAAGCATTATACTTAAATTCAATGTCTAATAAAAAAGAATTAGTTATATAAGTGTTAAAATTATTGTAAAAAGTCTAAAAATAACTTATGTTTTCAATGCTCATTACACCTACAAGCCATGCTTAACATTAAGTAAAATACAATAATTTAAATTACTTACTTTTCTAACAGTGAAATAAATTAAACTACATAATATAATACACACACAAAAATCGTAATTAATTTATAAACTGAAAAACTACTCAGATTTTGTGATGTTTAATAAAATTTATTGGTTATGACAGTCGGCTGTCAAACTAGTAATTTAGCAATAATACGGGAACGCAGCTACAGATGGCATTAGATCTTTAACGCTGTAAAATGCGCTTCTTTTGAAAATCTAGTTATCAATAGTCAAATTTTACAGTAATATGTCTCTTTAGCATAATTTATAAAATTTTAGTATATTTTTCGTTTAATATATAAAAATTATGACATGTAACCGTTGTAATTGCCGCATATTTAACTCTGAAGATAAAGTATCACTAAATAAAATTTGGCATAAGAGTTGTTTCACTTGTTGTAAGTAAATTTAGCATGTAATTAATATTTCATACAAACAGTATGTTAAAGCAATTAAGCACATATATAATTTAAAAAATCTTGTAAATACATTTTTAATTAAATACTACTTGCGACATCCATTTATTTAACTTTCAATTTGTAATAGAATTCTTTCTGGGGTTAGTTATTTAGTTCTTCGATTCTTGAATAGGTGGATCATTGTCAATCGTAAATATAGATTATTTAAAAATTTGAAATTTATTCAATAATTTATTAAATATGTATGCACTAAGTTTTAGAAGTACTTTTTTGTATAAATTCGGAATTCCCCTAAAATCTAGATTCCTGTGGTGTACAACTTAATGCATCATCTGCAAAAGTATTCGAAGACGAAGTATACTGTTGTAACTGTTGTCCTGAACCAACGTTTACCACTTGTAAATATTATCAACCCCTTCAAAACATGCTTTGCCAAACATCATCCACTCCTAGTTGCGATATACGAGATTTTCTAAGCGATGTTTCAAATATTTGCCGTATAGATAATAATCCATGCATTGATGAAACGGTAAATCCCACCAACGAAACATTTTATAATATTCATAATCATAATTGTTTTATATTTCTTAAAGGCATGTAAAAAGGTTCATTCATGCAGCTGTTTATCAAGCCAATGCAAAAATCACTGCTTTTGTTATCCTATTCCTAGAGAAGTCGCCAATTATTATAATAGAACCAACACGAGACCTTGTTGTCTAAAGTAAAGTGTTGTCAATTTAAAATTATTGATTCTATATAGACACATATTTCCTCAGCTGTCCTTATGTACCACGAAAAAAGATATGTTTCCCCGAAATTGAAGACAAATGTCCACCTTGCATCCGTCGTATAAAGTGTCGACCATGTAATCCATGCCAAAAATGTTGCACTCCATGTTGTCCACCAAGAAAATGTAATCCATGTTGTCTGAAATCGACTTGCAGTCCTGTGGAAGTGTGTTATGTGAAACCTAAATGTCCACCAAAGGATTGTTGTCCACCAAAAGATTGTTGTCAACCAAAAAGTTGTTGTCCACCAAAAAATTGTCATCCACCATGTCGGAAATGTTGTCCACCAAGAGACTGTTGCACGCCTTGTCCCCCAAGAAAGTGCTGTCCTTCAAAATGTACCAGAGGATGTAGTCCTCCGCCAAGATGCTGTCCTACACCGGTCTGCAGAAATGTTTGTTGTAATTGTTGTGGAAGAGATCCATGCGTTTGTAAGAAATACAAGAATATAATGAGTATTTGTTGTGCTTGTTGCGTTCGATGCGGATGCAGAGTGAGTAGTTTAAAAAAAATTAATTGATTTATTGAAAAATTTATTTATATTGCATTTAAAACCTTTTCGGTAAATATGCATTTTACGGACACCAAACCGATTTTGATGAAATTTTCAGAAGAGACGTATTTTTATGTGTAGATTCCGAAAATCCAAACCAAATTTGGGGCAAAAGCCCCGTTTTCGAGATATTCCTTCTTGAACTGTCAAAAATGCCTTCTATATTTTATACTTTTCTACCTTCTTAATTTACAATATTTTCAGAGTTTTCGTTACAAATGAAATAAAACTTAATTTTAATACTTTTATTCTTTCTTAATTTGATTTAAAAACGCATATTTTAACGTATTTTGTATTTTTTATTTAAAGTACCTACTTACTTATAGCGGTAAGTCAAATCTAAAGCTACTGTCAGGTACATGCTAATACAAGTACCTAGGTACTTATTGGATAAATATACAAAAAAAAATATCAAAAAATATAAAAAAGAAGGAACATTCAGTGATTAAATGTTGTTTATTATTAAAATGTATTAGTTTATATACACTTGAGTGTTATAAAAGAAGGAAAAACAGTGTAAAAGAAGAAAAAACCGGTTTCATATAACCTCAATTTTGACAGTTTAAGAAGGAATATCTCGAAAACGGGGCTTTTGCCCCAAATTTGGTTTTCAGTTTCGTAATCTATGGCCAAAAATACGTCTATTGTGAAAATTTCATC
>SSSI01005496.1:0-19919 GCA_004796505.1 Oryzaephilus surinamensis
ATAAAAGAAGACAACATTCCTGTCAAAATGTGGAGGCTTGGTAGAATCTCAGAGCTTCATCCCGGACCTGATGGTATCACCAGAGTTGTGACTATTAAAACATTGAAAGGCTATGAAAAAAGGCCAGTTTCAAGAATTTGTCCTTTAACAGAGAGTGAATGTGTTAAAGAATAAAAGACATTTGTTTAATTTTGAAATTGTATTTCAAGGCGGGGGGCATTATGTTGCAGTTATCTTTAATTTTGTTAATTATCTATCATTGTATTGTCTATGTTCATTTAGTTTGTTTTATAAAAGCGCATGCGCGTGTAAGTCATTATAGTGGGGAAAAAGAGAATGTAGAAGAATGTGTTAGAATGTGCTACGCACAACATGTGCACTATTTTTCAAGTTAATAAAAGCATATTTTCATTATAATCAAGCAGTTTTTCAATCTACAAAAATACAGTCCACTTTCATACAAGTTTCACAAACACACAATATACATGCGAATGCAACATTGTTGTAATATATGTTAAATGCGCATATGTATCCATTGTAAAATATGTGCACAAGAAGCAGTATAGCAGGATAATACACGCATTGCATATTAATGCATAATATAAAGCGATCGAAGGTAAAGTATAAGGCAGATGAAAGGATCCTCTTAAGTCTTAATACATATCCAATTACACGAAATTACAACATTATAATTATAATATATGTATTTTTGTGACGTACTATACATATTTAACTATTGATTTTTTTAATAACTTAGGTACTAGTGTTATACCTAAATTACGTAAAAATTAGCAAATACGTGCTCATTAAATTTTATTTTCTATTATACACTACGCCGACTATTCGTTATTCGTAAAGGAGATTTCTGAAAATAATTTTGTCATTAAAATACGTGAAACTGCATTAACTAAATCAATTTAATTAAAAATCAATAGTTTAATTTCATAATACTTGTACATTAGATATTTGTACTTGATACGGATGCACAAATTATAAAAATGTGATTGATTGAATATTGCATATTGCATGATTCAATCCAATTTAATTTTGAATTAAGTGATAACTAACATATACAAATCTACTATACTCGTATATAATAAATGTTAATTATACCAGCTGAAATTGATTGATTTTACAGATGTTGTGATAATAATGTAAATAACAGAATACTAAAGTAAACAAAACGTTTTGCACTAAGTATACTAAATGCATATCTATTCTATAAATACCTATTACATAAAATTGTATATAATACTTAATAAAAAAAAAGGTACTCAAATTTCTTTTAAGTAAAACTTTACATGTACTCGTGTGGGACATACATTCATAATAAATATGTATGTACGTTTATAATTTGGTTGTTAATACAAGAGAATTTCAAAAATGATATATGTATGTATGTATACCTATTTCATATGAAAACATTTTAAATATTATGTTATACAATTTTAGCTTTAAAACAATTCTCATAAACATATCTGTCACTGTGGCTTCAAAAGATGAAATTGGCCTCATTGCTCTTATTTAGTACATTTTATATTAATAAATTGACTTATTTCTACATAACACTAAATTTAAATATGTAGATGTAAAAAATATTAAGAACTGTAATTACGAGTATTATATAAATATTATATTTCGTTTTAAATTAATTTAATTCAATATTTATCATGGTAAAGGTTATATTTTCTATTGTTCAAATTTAATAAAATTAAAATGTACTTGTTCCTGTTTACAGAAGTAACAAAAGAAAATATAAAGCTGTTATCATTGAAATTCATTTTGCCCAACACTATACAAAGACAACTTAATATAATTCCATTATTTTTAAATTACAGAATGTAGAAAGAAAAAACTATACTTACCATTTGAACTAAGAACTGTGTAACGTAGCACAAGACGCCCAGATCCCCATCGTTGTAAAATCTCTAAAGGATGATCCGTTTCACGTAAAGGACATTCTAAAAAAATATACCTATTATAAATATAAACACATTTTTATAGAAACATATTTATATACGTATGTATATGTATGTAATTTCAAAGAAATATTAAACGGAATCAATTTTGTGCAGTACTGTAAAAAGTAATAAGAAAATGGAGAAAATTTCTGTCGCCTCAATTAACATTACATCTGAACATAAACGTAATACGTTGTAGAACATGAAGCAATTCACCGAAAAATAAACATCATATAAATGGAACATGTTGAAAATCATGGATAAATGTTAAACATTATCGTATCTGTCTGTCGTTTTCTTCTACGATTACAAAAATCAAATAGCAGAAGAAATGTGTAAGATTATTTTTGAAAATTTGTTGGAAAAACATCGTATATTGCCAAAGTTAAATATGCACTACCAAATTATTATCTAATTTTTTATTTACGTTAATCACTTAAATACCTATCTTATATTACCTAATTTAATTTAAATAAATTAAAATTTTTCTTTCCATATTTAGTTTGAAATATGTACCAGTTTTATACTATATATACTCCCATATACAGGGTAATTCAGAATAATGGTCCGAAACGTTAAGGGAATTTAATGGTTGATATGAAAATATGTCAATATTAAGCTTATCAAATTTCCGATCTTAAAGAGCTAAAAGCTGTAAAAGAAATCTAGAAAAGAAACAACCCTTTCAAAACTTCTACTTTTATGAATGACAGCAATTTGTGATGACTATAATTTTTTCGTTTAATTATAAATATAAAGAAAACAAGCTTTTTTAAAAGAAAATGCATTAATAATACTATTTTGTCTCTTAATTTGTTTTCTAAAATATAAATTGTTACATCCATTGTATTAAAGAATATTGAAAAAAAATAATTGTTAAATAAAGATAGTTTTACTTTTGAATAGTAACTGGAGTGAATTTCATATAGGATATAGTAATTATTTAGAAAACTTTAACAGCTTATAATTCTTCAGGAATGTTGAATTCGCGGCGTCTAATTTTTATTAAAACTTTTTGATTTTTCAGGTCTATTATATGCAGATCCTTAATAACGTTTCGGATCGTTATATATTGTATACATATACAAAAGTGTAAAGGATGTTTTATAATTTTTTTGTTTATATATGTCTTGAATTATCTATTCTCGAAAATTTTCAGAGTATTTCATTCAATCGGAAGACAATGATTTGATTCCACTAGACTCCTAGCTTTTTATGAGGTCATTTAAAATCGGTAGTTTATAAAACTACTACCAAGTCTTTTAGAAAATCTTCGTGTATGCCGGAATGTTCAATGCTTAATGCTTTTGAAAATATTGCATGCAAAACAGAGAAGTCATTTTGAGCTTCAGATAATTTAGCTTTTCGTTATGGTTTTTAAATTTTTAGAAGATAAATATTATTTTGTTTCTAAGTTCAAACATTATATTATTATTATATCATGTTTATTATTTTATATATTAAGTTGCCCAAGTTCCATAACAGTTTTTAACGATCTTAATAATAACAATAAATTTTGATATTTATTAACATATCACAACAAACGCATCGAAACTTAGTGGTTAAAAGTGTAAATTATTAACAGCACTTACAGCTGAGTATTTTTAAAAAGTTTTTTAATGAGGTATCATAAAAAGGGTCACCCCATTTAAAAAACTTAAGATAATGCTGTATCTGGAGCTTCAAGATTGGATTGAGAGAATTCCTTTATAAATTTGAATAGATTTCCATCTACAACTACATAAATTAGGTATAGTTTTGAGTTTGTCACTAGTGTTTTAGTTTTAGAGATAAAGCGTATTAGTCCAGATTTTCAAATTGACACCCTGTATATGTCTGTATATACCGTAATACCGTAATGCAAGTTAAAATGATACATAGATGTACGAGTATATTGCCATGGCAAGGTACATTTATGATATAAACAAGTCAAGCAATAAAACATTAATTATGTCGTAAATGGCTACTGCAGTTACTGAGAACTACTTGAAAAGTTGATCGTTATGACTGCATTCCAAAATGTGTAGAAAAATTACAACTAATATTATAGCAAAATTAAACAAACTATGTAATTTTTATATTAGCCGCTAGTCTATTTAAAGTATGTCGTTATCGAATAAAATCAATTTGTTCTGTTTGCCTAATAATGTAAATATCAGTTTGGTCAATAATGTATGTAATAATAAAAATGCTTTAGATAATAAAATTAAAAACATAACATTATAATTTATTTAATAAACATTTATTTGTTATTGTTCTAAATTATACTTACAAATAAAATTTTATTATTTAAAAACTTAATCTATTTAAAATTAAAAGCAAGAAAGTCGTTAAAAGTTAAAAAAGTAAAACTCTTTTGAACAGTTGAAAAATAAATAAATGATATAAATGCATTTAAAAATACAACAGACCGAAGGCGTAGAAAGGACTGAATAATTTGATTCCTTAATTAAAAAAGAAAAAGAAAAAAAAGTCAAACAAGGAAACCGAATTTATCCTAAAGTAAAAATGAGAGAAAAGTATAATTATACAATTAAAATAAAATACATATTACCAAGCGCCTTTGCTAAGGACGGAGGGTTTTTTGTTAAATTTGTTCGTTTATTATGTTCGTCAAACTTTGTCTCCGACGATGTAACCACCATCATCTTCTAAGGCAAATTAATTAAAATATTTAACATTAAAATAACAGCACTTTAACGAATGTAGGCGAAATTAAGAATTAAATAAACACATACAATTTAAACCGCAAAAACGATCTAATTGTTATAACGTTTCGTTTTCGATTAAGTTAGATTCATCCACCTGATAGTGCCTACATTCTATGTCTGATAGAAATGAAATAGTTAGGTAACTTAACGTATTTATGGTATATAGCTTCATTATAAATTTATCAGGGTAGTTTCTACACGAACTATGGAAACAATCCATATGATGGTTGTTAGCAGGAATATCGTAAATAAAGTAATATTTTATTGTGAAAGTTATTTACATCAAAAAAAATCAATAAATGTGGTGGCTTCAACTATTCTATAATAAAATAGAATATGTATACGTATTATATTAAAATATCGATTAAACTATTATACCCAGATATATAACGTAACTAACATAAATTTGAATAAAATCGTTCTCTGTTATGTGACAGAATTATATTAAAGCTCAGTTTGGACCAATTCTACAAATCATTATTAAAACTGCATCTATAAACTATTGTTGATATTTGATAGCAATAAACTAGCACTTAATTAAACTAAAATTTTAATTCATATTTATAGCTTTCGTATAATACAATTAGATACTTAAGTAATGTCTAAAGCTCTTTGGGTGGCCATTCATATTCCATTTAAATCAGTTATTGAGAAAAATGGATTGATGTTAATAATTCACAAATTCACAATTTACAAATATGTAATTATGTACAAATGTTGTTTACCTTGAAATAATAATCATTAGTTAAATATTCAATAATGTGAAATGAGGCGGTTAGATTTTAAAATAAAATGGTTTACTCAGTAAACAAAAATCAACTTTTGTAAATATAACTCTGTATATGGTACCACTCCTTAACTATTTGTGCGTGTCTATAAAAATTCTCATGACAGGTCAAGGTTGAAATAATAAAATTAATATTTCCTACTGACACTGTTTTCATTTCAACTAAAATATTTCATTGTTTCATGCAAATTATTGGAATTGCAAACTATTAAGAGGAATACATTTGGAAAGTTTTAAAAACCATTTACTGGGAAAGTTTGTTTGAACAAACAGCGTACTTTTATTTTTTAAACATTCGACCATATTTTCAAAGTCCACCACAGAGATTTTTAAAACAAAATTTATGTTCTTTTTTTTTCAGAAATACCCTATATTACTGTTTTTTCAATGGGAATGTTATTATGGCTGAGGTACAAAAGGTGATTTGTGTGAACTAGTGAGTGAATGGGGCCAACTACGTCCTTAGGGACGCATAGGTCACATTATCACCACACGCACGTAAATTTCATTACATTCCATGTTACAATGGCTAACTATATTTTCCTGTTGGTCTCTAAGTTCAAATGATTTTAATTCTAATAAATATCCTACACTGCCATAAGCAAGGACATCATAATATTTATTGCGAAAAAAAGTTCTTTTGAAGAAAAAAAAAACATGAAATTTTATGTCATATCATCAATAAAAAAAATTCAAGGACTATAACTTGTTTCTTTGTACATTACAATAGGAAAATTTTTATTGGTTTCAATCGTATTATTGAATACCAATACTATTATAAGTCAATTTATTAAATTCTACAAAGTTAAAAGAAATATAAATCATAGATAGACGCCATCTCGTCACTTTATAACATTCAGTAAAAATTTTAACAGAATTCGCCATGTCAATTGGCCACTTTATTGCGTTTGTAATCTTGTATCTTGTTAAGATGCTCTATTTATCATTAACTATATAGTTCACTATACATACAAGTATATTGCATATTTTATAAGAAAATATGTAATAGATTTTGTTGTTTTATCGGAACGTTCCCGTTTAAACAACAGGATATCAAACTACCATGTTGTCATTTGAAGCAGTTTAATCAGCGTTTGACGACAATTTTAGCACTAATTTTAAAATTTTTGTCAAATTTTGAGTTTGCAATTGAAAGTGCAGTATTAGTTCATTTTTAATAGAAGTTTCTTTAAAAATTTTAAAATTTGGTATCTCCTCGAAAGCAAATTATTTATATTTTCGGTAGGGCATTATTTAAATGTAAGATATATATCGGAAGTCCCCATTTATATCTTATTTCGTATGTAGGTAAGTTTATGAAAAAAGTTAAAGATAAGATAAGTGACTCAGGTGCCTAGTTAGCTAATCTGAATAGACCTAAAAAATTTACCTGATCGGTGACGAGGTGGCATGATGGCAAATGAAAATTTCAAGGGATTAAAAACGGTGACCAGATGAAGTGTCACGTAAACAATAATACTGAAAGAAGTGGGAAAATTTAAACATGAAAATGATTTAGTTCAATACAAAATACACTCATATAAATAGATCTACGTATATGTATTTAAATATACTTTATGCTTCCAAAAATGTTTTTTAAGTTTACTTTAATTTTGGAGAGAAACGTAATTTGAAACTTCATACTTCATATGTACATAATTATGTACCTACATACGATGTACATTTATGTCATATAATACGTGTTACCTAAATGGTTCTATTTATAATATAAAGTCACATTTAGCCGTAAGTATAATGTATTATATGTTTGTATTTATGTACATATACAAGTATACATATCTTTATGCATTTACGAAGCAGACATATACGTCTTAACTAACACAGTTCCGTTCGCTTTTGTGATCTAAATACAAGCAAGTAGCAACTTTAGTAAGTTCTTGCAATATTAGAATTTAGAAAGCACACTAGTATTAACTTTACCAGAATTACATTAATAATATTGAAGGAAGACAAGATGAATACATTCCAAACTAAATTAGAACCAAATATGAACGCTTACATTCTTCTCATTTATAGTATGTTTCCTCCGAAACGGCAAGAACTAAACGGATTATACAAAATTGAAGGAATTAATTTCTTATTGTCTTCTGAAAAAGTTTTCAGGAAATATGATTTTAAGATTTTATATATTGCCATTGGTTCCAATGAATCGTTCGTAGTATATAGTTATTGTATTTAACACAAAAGAAATTGAGGTCACTTATTCTATACAGATTTTTCGTTTTTTTTTTATATATTATGTTATTATATTTTGTTTGATAAAAAAAACACAATAACTAATAATACAAGTTTGTGGAAAATTTCACGCCGTGGTAAAATCTTGTAAGTTGTAAATGCGATAAAATTCGAACTGAAAGCTTACCACTTAGATATTGTTTGAATATTCACCTAACAAATTAAAAAATAAATAGATAATTTAAAATTACTAAAAATAATGGTAGGAACTTATATATGGCACGTATATATTAAACACGCGATAAATACAATTATACTATATGTATAGGTATGTATATGTTATTTTTCCCACGATTAAATTAAACAGATTAACTCTGTTTATTTACTAAAAAACAAAAAAACGTAATTGTACTTTTTTCAAATAATTTATAATGAACAATAAATACTTCAACCTTGAACAAATTACTCACTGAAAATTCATTCATATATCTCAATTAACTAATTACATCCTTTGGTAATATAAAGTCCATTATCAACTGTGGAAAATGGCAAATTAAAAATTGTACTAAAATGCTTTGGACTCAAAATACGTACGAAAAGATAAACTCTCAATTTTCATAAGCCAATACCAAATAGAAATTAATGTTAGGTACAATATCTACAATTTGCACAACATAAGGCACAAAAGCGACTATATCGACCGTATCTTCGTGTGGAATCACGTATGTATGAGATGTATTTACCGCTAAATGAACAAGGAACGTGCAAATAGATATTCCAATACATGGCAAAGAAAAAAATTACATCCAACTATGTAAATTGATGGCACTTGAAACTGTATTGCAATTTTATAGGAGTATTTATTACTGCTAATCCAATTAAAATATCTATTAAAATAAAGCTTATATAAAATTATTTTTTTTAATAAAATTGCGACAAATCCAGAAATGGACAAGAATTATGAGTACTACAACTACTACAAGAAACTTAATAAAGTAATTTCTTTATCCATACCGCATTTTGAAAATTCATTAAGTATACTAATTCTTACAATTGTGTTAAAAACGGAGTAATTGAATTTCACTTTTCCTGGATACTACAGCTTGAAATTAACAACTAATGCAATTGATAAAAATAAAAAAAATTACTTTTTCTCCAATAATGCCTCGAAAATGGAATACTTTTAATGGTAATATATTTTGTAAACAAAACAGAATCTAAAACAAATTTGTCAACTTACCACCATGATCGGGACAAACAGCAATTAAATTACAAGTTTCATCGCCAGGATCACGACAACATTCAATAACATCACTTGACGTTGTTTCCGGAGTAACAGGAACATCAGTAGCAGCTCCATCGCCAAATACACGCACTATCATCTATATAGAAAAGAAACAAGAAAAATACTAGTAAATGATTATACAACTTCAAGAGTACAAAAATAGCTTGTCTACGGTCTAGTGCAATTGAAGATATTATCGCGTAAAGGAAATGAAAGATAAAATCGTGCCAAACTCCCATATAATACTTATTTTGGAATTCTTATTTTCAATGTAAAAATCTATTGGAGAGTTCCACTTAAACAATTTCTAAATATAAATTATGAAGTCAAATTTAATTTTAAGGACTTAATTGGTCCCAAGTGTACGGCTATTTGTAGAATCTAGTAGTACTTCTTAATTGGATATAAAGTCTACAAAAGAGATACACACAGTAGCAGACAAGCGAAATTACTTTTCGTAATTATTTTATCCTGATTTGATGAAAGTGAAAAAGAAAAATGTATATTATTTGTTAAAGGTTTTCCAAAATAAATTAAATTAGATCATTTCCTAAATACTTCATAATAATTAAAGTTTTAATTTGATATAAACTCCATTAAATGAAATAAAGATATAAATATTTTAATAGGTTTTAAAGTATTGCAAAATTAATGTATACAAAGTGTACGTATTAGGTAAATACGTATAATAAGAAATGATTAAAACGATACGGTTTTATGTTGATAACAAAATTCATTATCAAAGTATAATAACCATTACCATGTAACACTTCATTAAACTAACTGTATAAAGGACATTAATTAGAGATGTGATACATTTAACATCGCTTTAGGTGTGTGAAATTAATAACATAGTAAATCGTTTGAGATATTGTATATATTTTCGAGAAAATTTAAACAACTTTGTTGCAACTACGAATAAACGAAAGGTTCTTTATCAGTAATAAATTTTCTCAGTTTGACAGTAACTTTTGAACTTGGAAGAGTATTAATAACTTACAGAATACTATACTATGACCATAAAATAAGAAAATTCTTATAGGTACGTCGTTGTTTATTTACTTTTGCTAGTTCCTTTCAATTTTTTGTAAGAATCATTTTCAATCAAAATTCTAACTAAAAACTTTCTGTATTTCATGAACAATAACGAATAACGTACAGAAGAATTAGTACTCCAATATATAAAAAAAATAGTACCGCTGGGATACATATCCTACAATAAGCACGTACATTTAAAATTGTTCTGAACTGAATATTAAATATAATAATTATAATACGTAACAAAATGATTTGATAAAATAATTTAAAAATAATGTACCTAACCCTACAAAAAATATGAATTACATTAAATTACATTGCATTAAACACCTGAATAGATTTATTCACAATCAGAAAAAATACATTAACAAAAAGCATTATATTCCAGTTATTCCACACTTTTCCCCTTCCACCCAAGAAAAGAAAATGCCATTTTGATGTTTATTTTCCCTCTTGAGTGGAAAGAAATATCATTTCATTTTTTAAAACAAGTAATGTTCCATTATCTAACACCAGGTGGAGTTAGAAGGTGTACTATCATGTGGTAATATTAATAACTGATTGGGAATAAACTTATTTCTAAAAGCTCTGAACAACTTACACGAGATTGACTTTAAAAGTACAATTTCAATTAAAACTTTAGGTATAAAATCGATTCAATAATATTCATGTACAAAAATATTGAAGTTTTCGGGGGAGTTACTATTTTTTATTTTTTTAAATTCATTTTTAGTCTGTTAACACAAAATATCTATCATCTCTTATGTCTGCATCTATCTATTGCTATTATGTCTGCTATAATAAGACCGCCAAATAATTTTCAATTATCTCTAATTGGCCTATTGGATTCCTACAGGAATCGGCCAATTTGTACGAATCAATAATAATCATTTTAAACCGATATGAGAATCAAATACATAGAATACAAGTGATTTGTAATAAATTAATGGTAGAGTTGATATTGATGACTGTTATTTAGTTCTTAGAAGTTAGAACTACTTGAATTTTTCATAAAATCATTTTACAGTATTTTAAAGCGGTAAATCCGCAGGCTCAATTATTTTTACAACCGGTTAGAGACATTTTACACATTCAATTTATAACACATGTAATTTTCCATCTTCTCTCAGTGCAGTTCTTTTTTACAATTAGAAATTCTTAGTATAACTATCATATAAACATTGCGACAGTTAAATTGTTTACAAGTTATAGTTACAAAGTAGAATCTACAAATTGTAAACGACTTCAATGTAAACGTACACGTTTATAAAATGAATTACATAGTTTTATTTAAATGGGACCTTATGGCCATATTACATCTTAATTAAAGCATAAACATTTGAAAGTAATTTAAGAATTTTCTAAGACCTTAAGGAAATTTTACAGTCACACCATTCCACAAAGTAATTAGCAAAACTTTTTTCGTATATAAAGAAATCAACGTAAATATATTTCCAATTTATAAATAACTGTATTTAATTTAAAACACACAATGTTGAAGTTTGTGGTAAGTGTTACTTTTTTTTGTTTTTTTGTTTAAATAATTGTTGTTTACACAAAGAATTTTTTTCCAGATATTTTTTGGTTTGGTAGCTAGTTTTTCTACAGCTTTTCCAAGCAATCAACGAGTGTCTGTCACACAAGACACTCTTGGGAAATACAGTATCGACATTAAGACAATTGATTCATCCAGAAACGAAAAGTCTGACCTTAATGGCAACGTTAGTGGTTTTTATTCATATTTAGATCCGCAAGGTATTACCCGAACAATTCAATATACTGCAGGAACAAATGGCTACATTGCCAGAGGTAATAGTTTGCCAGTAGCTCCTGGACCAGTGCAAGAAACACCGGAAGTTGCACAAGCACGTGCAGCTCATTTGGCAGCTTTATCCAGATCAATACATTAATTTGTTAGGATTTATATCGAAACTTATTTCATTTTCAAACTATTTATTTTATAAATGTTCTTAATAAAATCGTACAATAAATTACTATAAATCTATTTTTTTACTATAAACACTTTTTGCAAAATAACATTTCTTGTAATATAGTTTAACACGAAAATAAATTAATGTTTAATTAGATAGTTTTTGGTTTAGTTGATTAGCTGTTATAATTGCTCATCTGAAAATGTCTTCACACCGAAGTGATTCTGAAACTTGCATCAAAATTCCGCAAATTCACTGAAGCAGTAATTTTGAAATTAATTACATTTGGTGTGGAATATTATTTGTTAAAAAAAGGACAAGTTTTCTACCATAATATTCAAATTTAATACTAGATATGTCTATCTAATAAGTTTTACCGAAATAAGTCATGTATGAATAGACAATTAAATGCTGACGCTGCCTAATTACACGTTTTTTAATCATAACGTTACAATTGTTCTCTTTGATCATCATTTTAAAGTTTTTTTTAATTTAAAAGGTATAATATTTCATTGTAGATAAACAATAATATTTATTTCGTTTCTTAGTTAAAGGAAAATCTAAAGAAACACGTGAAGTTATGCTAAAAGTAGCAATGCGGAAGATAAAGACATAATATACATCTTGCAACAATATTAAATTATTACAACAATATAAGACAAATCATGCTGCTTTCACCAGCAAAAATTGAAAATTGATTTTACCATTACAAGACATAAAATTATCGTTATGTGAATAAACTTTAGTTGGATTTAACTATCTCCAGTACTTGGCAAGTTTAAAGTTGATGTCTCTTTTGCCAAAATTACCATTATGCTCATCAAAAACCAATTTAGGTCTCTATTACATTTTAATGAGATCATAATATATATATATATATATATATATATATAAAGCGTAAAGTTCATTTTAATATCAATGAATTAACAGGAAGGTCTTATGTTATAATATCTTGTTTACGAATTATTTTGACTTAACAACAAATCGTATTGATTAAACACCAACTTTTATATATTTTTTGTTTTTGAAAAGTTACATAGGTTGCAAGTTTCGGATTTTTTACTGATTGAAAAGATGAAAAACATGTAACGATTCTATGGCATTATTCAATTGAACTTTATTAAAAGTAGAACTTAAACTTTCAAACTTATTAGACAATTGATTGATTGATAAGGCAAGATTTTGGAAACCATGTCAATTTTTGATTGATTGAATATTTGTGTACCTTTATATAATTTTCGGTAGAAAAAATGCTGGTCAGTACAGTTTATGCAATAAAGGAAATAAAACGGGAAACAATCCATTACAATACCAATTATTACATATTATTAAACTACTTCTAGATTTCTGTCATTAATTCGAAAATTATAAAAAACTTTAATGGTTAAGGCATTTTATATAAGTGATTTATAATACGCATTTCAAATTTAATGTATTACTATTATGATTATGTCAATGAATTAAGTTCAAGGATAAATAAAACATCTCTTCCTGTATTAAACTATTCTGACGAATATTATTCTTTCTATTATTGCAAACCATTTTAGAATCAAAAGTAAACTATACCCCTCCTCCACTATTACAGTTTTGTTGCTTGAAGATAATTTATAATACTGAACTACATAATAACCATTATTAATTAATGTATTTTAAATAGCGTTTTTAAGTTATTATACCCTACATTGAATTAAGAGTAAAAATGAAAATCAATACAAAATATAATACGAGTATAATAATTTTTTGTATTATAGATAGAGGTACATTTTATACAACAGATTGAGCACAATGGATTTAATAACCGGATGAAGGATAAAGGAACTTGTATATAAACGGAAAAATCAATTATCTGCTCTTCCTTGAAAATTTTCATCAATTCAAGTTAAAAAAAATCTTATGAATGTTTTATATACTAATCTGTGTACAAAGAACATATTCAGATGGTAATTTAATCAGACGTTTTCTGACACATCAACTAAATTTTTTTAAATATGTACGTATGTATATATTTGAATATTTAATGAAATAATGACAAACATATTAAGTAGTAAGTTCATTTTTTCAATATTGGATTTATTACAAATATGAAAAAAATCATGTTTTTTATTATGTAAAAAGAAAATGTGTGCATTTTGCCACAGTGTATCAGTAAATAGTAAAAAATTAATTTAGACCAGTTTTCGTAGCATTTTTTTAAGAAACACATTTTTTATAAGCACACTTTATATTTATAGATGAATCTTAATAAAACTTTTCTGTTACATTCTCCAATCATTCTTCTATATCGTAAATTTCTTTAGAATTTGGAAACTAGAACCAGCACTAGAAAGAAATGTCATTTTTTTATCCAAGTCCAAAGAGACTGTCGGAATATAATATTTCCTCCGAAAACTTGTTGTAAAACAATCCATTCAGAACAGTCTGAGAAATATATTGTCCTTTAATTAAATGTAATGAATATGGGCATATTGAATGTTTTATACGTATTAGTTTGTGGACTTAAAAGCTAAAGAAACTCATACCTGGCACAAGTATGTATATTATTATTATTAACTATTCAGTTCACTGAGTTGTATCTGTTTTGAAACTCTTCAGATGTCAACATATTTCCCTTTTATTTGTTTTTAAAGTTGATGTTATATTACAAGTATAATATAACACCATGCTTTCAGTTTTTATATTTCAATTTGTCATTTACAATTTTATTTTATTGCATATTATTTTATGCAGCGAACATATTATATTATATTATTGTGTTCTGTCAGAGATTTTTATTAGAACTTTGAAACAAGACGTAGCTGCTATACAATTTGTTAAAAAATATGATATCTAGTAAAAAAAGTTATACTTACAGGTATGACAAAAGGTGGCATTTGGGGATCATTAGCCTGCTTTAATTTGTTGTCGTGTTGCTGATGACCATGCAAGGCCATAATTATTCATCTATAATAAATGAACAAATAAATTACATGCAAAATTTATTTACTTTTTCATGCATGAATATGAACGTATGTATATATGTATTAGCGTATTTGCGTATTCAATTAAATTATAATTTAAATTTGATCTAAGTATTCACATTTAAGAAAATATGTTTAAAATTTTGAAAAAGAGGGCTAAAACCCAAGTATACAAATACCTTAATTTCTAGATAACCAACATATAACAGATATTTTTTTCAAATAAATTAAAATTAATGATAAAGTGTTTTTAAATATGGTATAAATTATAATTTATAACATATTATAATGTGCTTGTACCTGTGGTTCTGTCGCTAAACAAAATATGTATATGAAATTTTTCAAAAGTCAAATGACGCACTTTTAACAAACAAATAAAAATGAGTGTTAATTTTCGGCGAACAAAGATTTGTTAAAAAAAATTCAAGGATTTTGGAATTAATTTATTGATGTAACATATAAAAAGTATAATGAACCGAAAAATTTATAACACAGAAGTAATTAGAAAAGTTGGATACCTTCTAAACATGCTACATTTTTAATTTTTATACTGCAGGCAAATTTGTAATTAATAAAATTTATTTTCGATTCATTAGTTCAATATACCTCATAACTTTCTCTAACATTTAAACATATACCATGTAAACTTTTTTGTTTAATTCCATAATACAAAAGGTTTATAGAATATCACAAATATTTTTATATGATGAACAATCGAAAAAGAAATTTTTTACAAAAATGTTGCGATCGGTATCGCTTTTATTTTATGAATACAATGTCGGTTATAAAGAATATAGTACTGATATAAAGGAAATTAGTTTCATTAGTTTCAAATATGAAATAACAATATATAAATAAATTTAATAAGTAGTTCCTATATAGGATATGTTGTAATAAGACAGTCAAATTTCATTTTTATAATGTATATTTAAAATTATATTGTATATTAAACGTTTAAATAAATAAATGTCACTCCACTGTACGTAAATATAATATGTATATTAATTATTTGTATGTCTTTTTCCTATTCGACGTCTATTTCTCATGGCATTCTGTTTAGCTTCAGAAGCAGCAATTTCCGCTTTCTTGGCTGCCTCCTTTGTTTTAGACAAATCTTGTTTAGCTGCATGTAACTGTTTAGTAAGTTGTTCTAGACGATTCTTGGCGGCATCCAGAAGTTGTTCCTTTTCAGTCATTTGTGCCTGTATTCCTTCAGCAGCTTGTGCCGTATTAACTGCATTCTGTTCGGCAATTTGCAATATTGTTTTCATCAATTTTATAACAGCTTTTGCTTCCTGACTTGCCTTTGTGGCAGCTTGAACAGTTTGTGTAAAATGTTGTAAGCTTGACGTTTCCTCCGACACAACTAATTCGGCTTCCTTAATCTCCTCACGCAACTGTTCCACTAAAGCTTCTTTGCCAGCTAATGCAGCTTCAGCAGCTTTTGCCGCTTCGACGGCCTTATCAGCTAGTTGTTCTTTAACTTGATGGGCGGCTTGTTGGCCCGCCTGTTGTTGTGCATCTTCGGCAGCTTTGGCTTCTTGTGCCGCCTTCAAAGCGATATTAGATGCTTCAGCCGAATTATGACTACCACCACCACCACCCTCTTCGCATAAATTATTATTATTTCCATTAATGCATGAGATGCTGTCATCTCGAGCTAGAGCGACATTTTCATCATCAAAATTGTCACACTGTATCAGTGATATCAAGTAAATTGTATAATATAGAAAATAAAATTGAACTTTCATCAGATATAGCCGAAGAGGAAACTTGATAGATTGACAATAATTTGACGTTTCGTAATATAATAATCGGTTGACATATGATTTTCCCATAGAATTTATTTGCTACATTTGGAATACGTAACACCTAACTAGATTTAATTAATATAAAGGTTCATTTTGGAAATAGTCCCTTTGCGTATTAAAATCACCAGCTTAGCTAAAATTACTATGGAGGTAACCCTCCACACACACGTTTGGTTTAATTAGATTGTCAATGAAACAGAAACATTATTAGCTTTATGATTTAAAGCTTTCCCACTAATTTACTAAGTCCAGTTTGTTCATCAAAAGCGTCCACGAGCAATAATCCTATTACTATTATATCATATATTATTAGACTTGTGTTTGTGTGTGACCCCAACTGAGGCTGCTGCGACTACTGATAACTCAAGCTGTCTGCAAAATCTTCTGCAAACAGTTGTTTTAATTAGACGGTATTCCACTGTGTGTTGACGTTTATTTGAACTTCATTAAATTGTCATAAATCATTACATAGAAAAAAGGACTGTTAACTTCTTTTGTCAAAGAAAAAATTTACCTATACTGCTGTAAACGGTACAGAAATATGCTTTTGTAAAAAGTGAAAAGAATATTGAATTTGAATTTAATTAATGTATAATTACAATGATGTTATAGAATAGACAGGAATAATTGTTTCTGTCTGTAAAAATACTAATACAATGTAAAAGAGGGACGTTCGCATGAAGTAATTATTTAACTCGATTGTAATAAAGCTTTGGAAAGATACTTGAATAATATCACAAAAAAAATACAAAACATTTACTTAACAAAATAAACAATTTACAACTTTTATACACACGCGAAATGTTTGTTGCCTAGATTTTTATTTATTTTCAAAAATCAAATTGAGCCAAACTTTAAGCTGCTAAACAAAACAAAGAAGCTCATCAATGAATTACGAACTCGTGCTGGAATGAAGCCCTTTCTAACACTTATGTTAGATATTCAATAAGTTATGTTCAATAAAAACCTCTTCACAAATAGTTATCGATCAATTAGATTGACCAAAAACTTTAATAAACTTTTAAATTTTAACGTTGTACCAATATTTAACAAAAATAAAACCAAGACATGCCTTTAACGTTTTGTCATCTTGTTGGTGGACTCAATAATTTTTTAACATCGAAATATTTTGTGTACATTAAAAATTGCTGACATTATTACATGGACCAGTAATTATGAATAGAATGGACAAGACATCAAGTGGTGAAAACTCATCTCAAGGTGATTTGCACAATTCACCTGTTATACAGACCTTGTAAATAAGAACCAACGAAACAATTACGAAATATTATTTATATAGTGTTTGATAAAGTACCCACTGGTATACTCGTATAAGCTAATAAGATGATATTTTGTTATTTTTTGCTTGTGAAAAAGAATTATTGCCTTGAATTTACAGCTGAGCATCGCTTCTTTGCACGTACATCATGAGAATTGCTGGAATGCATTATTCAATGGGATTATGTGTAGAGCAATAGAACTTTATACTTAAACTAAATTAAATTAAAATACGTTCACACCAGTATACCTTAAAGTATAAGTTAAATTGCCTGGAAACTCTTGTATAAATAAATGATCCGATTCCATTTGCAAATAAACTTGCAAATTGCAAACACGATCTTTTGAAATGTAGGTTTATATATGGATACAATTGGGAAAGAAAAGGTACCTTAAAAACGGCACGCACACGCAAGAAAGAAACTCAACCTACTTGAATCTTGCGAAACTACGCATAATTTTGTTAATTATGTATATATATATAAAAAAGACAACTTGCGGATGCCCAAATAATACCTATAATAGAAAGTCGTTTCTGTGAAAGTGATTTGACTGTGGAAGATTTGGTTGCCTTTCATAATAAGATTTTGTTTCTATATTTCCGTTCTGATGAAATTTAATATTAATTTTTATAAATAAATACGATTATATTGTCAATATAAATGGAAAATGAAGTATGTAAATTACATGTTTTTTGTATGTTTGTATTGTTTGAATGAATAAAGGCGTTTTAAAAAATAGTGCATCCCACTTCTATCGACCTACAAATATTTTTTATTTTCAAAATATATTCCTGTGCATACTTTTCCTGTATAATAACTAAAACATATGTATTTAAAACTGTACTTCACCATTATTATTACTCCATTGTACATTTACGCCTACAATAAAGAATAACAAATGATCTTAGAAAGAAGTTTAAGACTAAGCATTAATAAATTTATTTTGAAATATTTTAATATTTGCTACAACATGTACGCGTATAGTTATCGTAACAAATTTGTAGTGTAGATTTTCCATAAAAATATTCTTAATAATACAGTTTGTAGGTAAAATATAATGTTGTCCATATGTTTTAAATTCAATATTCTTGCAATAAATTGAATACAATTTCCAAGCATATGGAAAACCTACAATATAAAATGATCAGAATTTAATACAATTCTAAACATAATAATGACACATTCATTATTAATATTCATAATAATATTAACATTTTATTTGTTAAAGAAAATAACTCAACACCGTTATTATTTCAATGATTGATATATTATAGGTACGAGTATTGTAGATCATGTAACGGGTCCACTATGGCCGTCTCTTTTTATGCGACAGGCTGATTCCTGTTGATCCCACTATTAGTTAAAATTGTAATAGGATACTAATAATGTGTGTTGAGGAGAGGCACTTTAGTTCAGGCGATGCAACAAGACGTTTGTTTATTCGGCGTTTGTTTTATCCGGGTGAGTTTTCTCACTTAGTTTATATTGTAATATTTCATTACCTTTAATTTGGTAAATTTTATTATTTTCATATATGCAATGTCATTGTATTTGAATGCATTCAATGTTTATATTTAAAATTTAAAATTTAATTATACAATCACACTTAGTTTATGCAATAATAAACTAAGACATATTTTTATTCTATATTTCAGTTGTTTCATTCAGCCGCTCCAATCAAATGAACCGGGTCTGGATCGTCTCTGGTGCTTGTTTTATAAAATAAGATAGTACCCGGGTACGATTCGTTATAATCAATTTGTTCAGTCACAATATTTCATTGAAAATTCATAACGGATAAAACTATTGTATTCCAAAAAGTAATATCAAATAATAATTTAACATAACATTTTATACAATAATACAAATATGTGTATTGTAACGAAAAATTTTTTATAAAGATTCAAATATTTCATTTAAAATAAAATTCAAAGCACTGCAATAACGATTTTCATTTAATGG
>SSSI01005497.1:4451-19820 GCA_004796505.1 Oryzaephilus surinamensis
CAATTATTCTTGATTTTAATATAAACTTTATTTGTATTCATGTATATTTAACAGAAAAACTTTAATATGTTGCTGCGTGTTAAGTTTACGCTTCTTACGGTATCTGTTTCTCTACATGCTATTACAATACAATGTCTTTTTAAACAGAACTAAAATACAATAGGCAAACTGCCCCCACTAGAGTATATCCCTACTACGGAACCCAAACTCTAACAGTCTGTTATCTGTTTTATAATAGGTAGCTAGAGTAAAACTATAGACATCGATTTTCATTAAATACCTACATGACACATTCATTATGTACCTATTTTATGTAAATGTGTATTATATTTACTTGCCCTAATAATATTCATTTAAATGACATGTTTAGTTATACAATATAATAATACATGCATACATTATCTTATACAAAAAGATTGTAAAAAAGCCAACTGGCAACTAAATTCGAAATAAAAATATCTATCAATATAACCAACAACTGGATACAAGAATTACAAACATTTTTGGCAGTTGTTATTTTACTGATAATTCATTATTCTTTCTAATTTACAAAAAGAAAAAAGTCACAAATAAACATATTCGTTAAAATTAATTTACAAAAAAAGTCATCAATCAACAAGTCATTTGTGAAACTTTACATCCTAAAATTACCACACAAACACTTTCAATCAACTAATAAATATTTTGTTAAAGAAGATTTTGGTATATTTTTATACAATCATATAAAGTAAAAGAAATTAATGATTTTTAGGACACTCTGTGTAAATTTATGTCCCATTTTTTCATACTAATGAATTCTGAATATTTATCATAACATAACTAACAGTTTATTTAAAAAAAAAAAACAAAATCACGCTAGCATTTTTCTGTTTCAAGTCTTCTGCTATACCAATAAACTTAGCTGAACGCCCCTGAACTCTATTCAAATGTTCCACTTATATTAAATGTACACTTTCATGACACAACAAATATACACACGCATTAACAAAAAAATGTTATGTTTCTGAATTTGAACAGAGTGTACGAACAACCCCCTTGAACTGATCTTCTGTCGTGATAAGAAACGATGTGCTAAATATCTTGCACGCTATCGTTTAAGAAAATCATCTATAAAAACTTTTGTCAAAACATAGCTAAAAAAGGAAAATATCGTGGTAATGTTAAAATTCATCAAGTTTCCATTGAGGACGGGTTCACTTTTGTGGGTCACCAAAATTTATCTTATGAGTTTTAAATGTGCGATTTTATCGCAAACTTCAGCTATGTAGAACGACGGAAAAAATTGATATTCAAAAAAGTATAAGCGGATCAATAAAAGATATATATTTTTAGTTTAATGTTATTTACAGAGTGTTTTACAACAAACGGCCAAATTTAGACAAAATGACGGAGACATTCTTACTAGTATACAAGAAAAACATGCGATGGCCAATAGGGCACCGCAAAGTCAACAGTCGCTCACCAACAGCAGTGTTCTTAAGAAACAGGGAGTCTCAGCTGAATCAAGTGAATCATCAACTCAGGCCAGCGATATTACTATCGCAAAACACGATAAAGATTTTAGGTATCTCTTCAGATAAATCACAAAAAATACAATTTTAATAAATGTTTTCGCAGATCTAAACAGTTGATTAAAGATGCCATAATGGATAATGACTTTTTGAAAAATTTGGATACGTCACAAGTTCGAGAAATAGTCGATTCCATGTATTCGAAAGAATACTCTGCTGGTTCTTGTGTAATTCGTGAAGGAGAAGCTGGAGCGCACCTTTTTGTATCTGCCAGTGGTGAATTTGAAGTCATCAAAGAAGATAATGTACTAGGTCATATGGGCCCTGGAAAAGCCTTCGGAGAGCTTGCAATTTTATATAACTGTACAAGAACTGCTTCCATTAGAGGTAGATTCTTTCAGATAAAATAAATTATACTTAGTTAACTGTTTCTTTTTTGAATAGTTGTTTCGGATGCAAAAGTCTGGGTATTAGACCGAAAAGTTTTTCAACAAATTATGGTCCGGACTGGCCTACAAAGACTTCAAGACAATATCAATTTCCTAAAATCAGTTCCATTGTTACAAAATCTTAAAAATGATGTTTTAGCCAAAATTGCTGACGTTTTAGAAGTTGTAAGTTTATGAAATTACATTTAAAATCTAGGTAGATTGTTATCAATGCTTTTCAAAGTTATACAATTAACCTTTTTTAAAGCAGGGTCAGTGCCATTTATATTTTACTAAAACCTACTTTCAAATAAATACTTTTTTTATACAATAACACCATTTTGTAGGAGTTTTACCCCGCTGGGGCCTACATAATTCGACAAGGAGCTAGCGGAGACACATTTTTCATAATAAGTAGCGGTAGTGTTAAAGTGACACAAAGGCTTCCAGGTATAGTGATTACGAAAAATAAATTTTTAATATGTCAAAATTCCTACTTTTACAAGGATGCACTGAAGAGGACGAAATTCGTATATTACAAAGAGGCGACTACTTTGGTGAACAAGCACTTCTTAAGGAGGATTGCAGAACTGCTTCAATCATAGCTTTAAATCCAGGCGTAGAATGTTTAACATTAGATCGAGATTCATTTAAACAGCTAATTGGAGACTTGAGTGAAATCAAGGAGAAAGATTACGGGGATGATCAGCGTTTGTCCAGACCTTTAAGTGCAAACAGCACGGAAGCGCATGGTAAATTCTGGACCCAAAGAAATCTAGATTGTTTTATTAAAAAAAAATTTTCTTTCTAGAATTTGATTACATAAAACTGGACGATTTAGAGGTGTTGGCAACATTAGGTATCGGTGGTTTTGGTCGTGTCGAACTAGTCCAGTATCTCCAAAATCCATCATTGACGTTCGCACTAAAATGCCTGAAAAAACAACATATTGTTGACACACAACAACAGGATCACGTATTTAGCGAACGAAATATCATGATGGGTTGTCGATCACCGTTTATTGCAAGGTGAAATAAATCAATTTTTCCATTTCGCTTATTGATTTCAACAAAATATATACAAATAGTTCAATAACATAAATGGAATGTAAAGAAAAAAAATTATAAATCTATTCTGTTTCTAGATTATACAGAACGTTTCGTGACTCTAAATACGTTTACATGCTTCTGGAGGCCTGCCTAGGAGGTGAAGTGTGGACGATTCTGAGAGACCGTGGCTGTTTCGATGATCACACGACAAGATTTATAACGGCATGCGTCGTTGAAGCTTTTGACTATTTACACTCACGAGGCATCATCTACAGAGATCTGAAACCCGAAAATCTCCTACTCGACTCCAAAGGCTACGTGAAACTAGTCGATTTCGGCTTTTCCAAAAGACTTGGCTACAGCAGCAAAACCTGGACATTTTGTGGTACACCGGAATACGTGGCACCGGAAACGATTTTAAATAAAGGCCATGACCGTGCTGTCGATTATTGGGCTTTGGGTATTTTAATGCATGAACTTTTAGCTGGAAAGTATGAGTACTGGATATTTCCAGAAACTTTGTTTAATTCATTGATTTTTCTAGTCCACCATTCACTGCGTCCGATCCAATGAAGACTTATAATTTAATATTAAAAGGAATTGATATGATTGACTTTGCCAAACATAATATCGGTCGGTCAGCACAAAGTTTAATTAAAAAGCTGTGCAGGGATTCACCGAGTGAACGACTGGGCTATCAAAGAGGTGGCGTGCAAGACATAAAAAAACACAAGTATGTAAATGAATTTGGTGTTTCGTTTGTAACTATAATAAATGGATTTTTAGGTGGTTCCAAGGATTCGACTGGGATGGCCTTAATTCACGAACTTTACCAGCTCCTATACAGCAACCAGTTCGTGGTCCATGCGATTCCTCCAATTTCGATTGTTTTAGTAAAGATAATGATATTCCACCGGACGAAACATCCGATTGGGACGCAAATTTCTGACTACTTTATTCCATATCATTTTAATTTTTAAGTGAAACGGGTACATACCAATTACAAACAAAACTTTTCTGTAGAATTATTTGATTATTTATTAACTAGTTCAATATAATAATATATTTATTACATATTTAGTTGAAGAGTAAATAAGGGGTTTGCAGGGTATTGATAATAACAGTCTTTTGCCATTTTATATTATATACATGGTTATTCATTTAACTATTTTTCTTTAACTAATCTAATAACTATACTGTGACAATAAATAAATAAATAAATAAATACCTATAATTGTTATACCTAAATGATGATATGTTTAATATACCTATAGTAGCACGTATTTACAAAACATAATCAAATGCAAAAATGTATGTATTTTAATGAAATAATAATAAAAAAAACATTGTAACTTTTACTGAATAATATTTTGATATATTTTACAATAATATTATTTAAGGTTTTCCTTGACCAATCCTGAAACAAACATTGTATATAAAAATTGAAATTTAACGTCGTTGTCAAATAAAAATCGTTATTAAAATAATTTTGTCAAAGAAAAAATTTCTAGTCACTTTCTAATAAAAATTGGATGAAACATTTATATACTACCATATAATTTACTCAGATATGTAAATTTTTCAGGTGAGTTTGCCTATAATTTTAATAATTTAAATTAATAATTTATTCATGTGAATCATTTAAGTGCTTAATTATTATATTACAGTTTCATTACAAGTTTTTATTAGTTAAATATTATATTTTATAGACGAAAAACTTTTTTGCCCATTTGTCTAAATTATACCACGGTAAATATTTTATTAGAAATAGATATTGATTTATTTGCTTTATGAAATTATATTACTGACCAAAAGATATTTATCATTTAATGAATACGTTTTATGTTTTATTACTTGTTTTATACAATTTACAAACTGAAAACAGTATTTACATACTGAAAGAAAATTGAGTTTTCAAATGAAATTAAAGAAAATTTAAAATAATGGCACAACCGTATAGGTTCAACTTCAATTCAAAAATAAAACGTATTTAAATATTCTCCTACCATCGCGCCCATATCAGACATTCAAATTAAAAATAATTGAGGCCAAAAGGAGCTTACCACTATTACTTTTTTCTTGTTTTTGTGTATAGACGACCACCTGTTGTTGTTGTTGTTGTGTTGTTATTGTTCCTATTTGTTGTTAAAGAGGAATAATATTGTGTGGGACGCAGGCGCCTTTCGGAATAAAAGGCGTCGCATTTTAATCCTGCCGTCACTAGACCATCATATCCAAGATACCTATGCATTATTACAACGTCGAGCAAAAAGTCAAAAAGCTCCATGTTCCTCCAGTTCATCCACATCAGTGTGTCGCGGAATTTCTTTTAAACAACTGTACGAGGGCAACATCGACGCCAACGTCAATAGCGAATAACGACGGCAGGTGACCATTAAAAACAATTTAAAAACTATTTTAAACAACAAATTGCCAAGAAAATGACACAGTAAATACCAAACAATGAATTATTTTTAGAATATTTTCTTGAAAGCACCTTTTTTTCAAATCCATCAGATGCATTTTGCACATGACACAATTTTATTGCTTTCATTTTTGAAAAATTGTTAGGTGCACTTAATATATTTTAGCGTCGTTCAAATGGTAAGTTTCAAAATAGTTTTTTTATTCACAATTACATTTTGCCTAACAAGTTTCATACATTTCGTAGATATCTTAAATGCTTTTGGCTTTCTTATCTAACCACGTATTCATATTATTTTAGTTTTGATAAGTTTTAAAAAGTAGTCTTTTAAATTTTGCATATAAAATTGTGCAATGAAATTTGCATTGGCTTGAAATTTTTCTAAAAGTTCCAAAAGCGTTTGATTTAAAATTTATTAGAAATCACTTTCAAAGATTGCGTCTTCAATTACAATTTGTGTGTTTTTATTCTAATATAGAACTATTAATATTTGTCATTGAATACTTATTGAAATCAATTTAATACAAATGTACCAAATTGCTTTTTAATAACAATGTGAAATACATGGAATTAAATTAAAATTAATATATGATTAAAATCAATGGTTTAAGTGATAATGAATTAAGTATAACTATTTATTATATGTATTTGATAATGGCAAAAAAATTTGCGCGCCTCAATAAACGGATCATTTTACGATATTGGAAGTAATTTAGCTTATTATTGATGATGTTTTAGTAACTAGACTGGATGATTGAGGTCACAATCCTAATAAATGACGTCCACAACTCTTGGACTATTAAATGTGTCCGCTCTAATTAATTTCAATGCATTCCATGAAAGTGTGTATAGTTTTTAAGAATTGAACGTAAATGAATTGGTGAAAAAGAAAATTCGAAGGTTGTTCAATGACATATATATAGATATATAGAAAAGTTTTAAATGTTTGTGTTGTGTCTTACATAATGAAACGATCCCTGCTGAACCAATCCTGTTTGCTATTTGGGAGTGGCTGACAAAAGGGGTGGCTAAAAACGACAATGATGGAAACTTGGAAAGATATAAGCTGGGTTTAATGTAATTACAGAAAAAGTGGAAAACCGGACGCGTGTGCGACTTTTTCCTATATCCATCACCTGTTTTCGTCAATTTTTCTAAGCACCTTATACAAAATTTATTTATTTTGAATATAATTATTATGTCCAGTAATTTTCATAAGTGTAGAAATGGTTATTTAACGTGATTCCAAAAAAAATTACTAACTAGTAATAAATTGAATTGCGTGACATGCAAACAACATTAACTAAAAAAGTTTTTCGTTTCGAGAATTTTCACAGAAATAATTAATGTGAAAAATACAAGGTGCCTCTTAAAATGAAAAGCCAAATCCTAGTATTGGTAACAGTAAATAAATAAATAACAAAGAACAAACAATAATAACCGCTCCTTAATATATTTACAATCAATACCAAATACCGAAAAAGATTGCATGTAGTGCATATTACTTTTATTGTTGAAATGACGCCCTTTTATATTGATTTGATACACTTTTTCATTCAGCAAGACACTACAAATTAATTGCCACAAGCCACAAGGTTTTTGTTTTATTAAAAATACTGTTTAGCTTAGTAATCTTCTTTATACCACAAATAAAAGATAACACGATGCTTTTCATTTAATACTGTACAATAAAAACATCATTGGTTCATACATATGTATATTATTTAGCAAATCCCATTATCAAATTATTACTTAAATGAGATAACAAATTGACATGCAAATAAAATAATTTTTTTCGTTATTTTAGTGGTTACGATGGTGACGATGAGTCCGGAGCAACTAGTAGTTCTTGCAGTTTACAACAATATATCCGTCCATATGAAATACAATTAAAGGCACCCGATAATAGTGCAACAAATCGAAATTGTGAATTAAATTGTTGGACAACTGCTTCTTCAGAAAAATGTACAGTTTATAGTTTACCACAAAATGACTATAAATTCGTTGAAGATCTTAAGATACCGAAGAAGCAGCTTGATGAGCGGTGAGTTAAAAAAAGTCGAAATTGTTATAATTATTTAATATTATATGATATTATGCAACATTAATATAATAATTCCATTTTGAATGGTCAAATTTACATATTACATATCTATTCTGTGTCCGGTATATACTTCCCTCTCGAGTAATAAAACTTAAAAATTAATTATTACTTTCTACAAACCAATAGATGAATAGACAAAATGTTGCAGCAAATGTTTTGGGACAGTAAATTATTGTCTAATTCGTCAAATTAGGTTAAGACTATTTATAATTGCTTCTTTAAGGGCTTACATCTCATAAATCTTAAGTTATTTAATATTATGCAATATTAATATAATAATTCCATTTTGAATGGTCAAATTTACATATCTACACTGTGTCCGGTATATTCTTCCCTCTCGAGCAATAAAACTTAAAAATTAATTATTACTTTCTACAAACCAATAGAACAATAGGCAAAATGTTGCAGCAAATGTTTTGGGACAGTAAAATATTGTCAAATTCATCAAATTAGTTTAAGACTGTTATATAATTGCTTATTTAAATGTTTATACCCTCTACAAGTATGGTCTAAATATCCTCCTGGTCTATCCTCCTAAATTGTAAGAAATTACGACAAAATCGTTTTACTATTTTTATTTATATGTAATTGTGAATTGTGACTTTTACAGTCACAGCGGTAAGTATACTGTATACAGAAAACAGAAAACACACTTTACATAAATACGATTATGTTAATGAATCATTTCCGGCTGTTTTAATCGGCGCCTTCGCCAAAATTTAAAATTATTCAATACAATATACCATAAAAAATTTATTATCTCAGTTCAATAAACTTTGTTTGTGGTGTAGTAATTTTTTTTTCTAACTGTCCTTACAACAACAATTAGGTCGGTCAGTGGCTTCGCATACAACCTGTCTTACAGTTCCCGCGCGCCGCATTTCAAAGGAAATTTAAGCTTTCAAATCAATACTAATGAAAAACCAATACAGTGCGCTTCTCTCTAGATTTGATTCAATTAGTTCATAAATAAACTGTTAAACGTCCAATATTATATTTAAAACAAAATCATCTACATACAATTATGTCTTTTGAGTGTGATGGTAATATTGGTGATTGATGGAAAACTGAGCTTTTCCTGAATAAATTTTTAAAATGTGGGCATGCGCTTTTCCAACAAAATTCGAGCTTTGAAGAAAGTTCCATTCGGTTTGTGTGTGTATGTGTGTGGGTTGATTTGTGTCGTCACGGTGTATGTATAATACTGAAAATTAAAGCATATATACATATAGGAGCGACGCTGAAACGCTTTTCAGTTTTCCGAGCAATTCAAGACATAACCTTATTTTCCGTACAAGAATTTTCCGGGTTGTTATTTTTCTATACAAAAGTGTTATTTTATTAAGACTCTTTAAAGGTAAATTTGCACATTGAATCTTGTTTTTGTTATTTGTTTATACATTTTTTTAAAAAATACAGTTGTATACAATAATAATAATTATAAATTGTAATTAAGTAGATTTGTAGGTAAACATGATAATAGTGAAAATTGATTAAGCATGTTGTGGTGGAAAAATGTAGGTTGCTTGAAATATTTCGTAATCTGCCATAAATTTCGATTCTTTCAATAAAAATAGAAATAATGAATGTAAATAGTGAGCAATATAGTAAAAAAATATGCTTTATTATATCGGTTTTATTAGCTTTTAATATGCTATTTATTACGTACAGTATAAATAAATTTTCTATTCATACATGTATTTGAAATATGGTGCAACAAGTCTTTTTTTACGACATATATTTTCAATACAAATTTGATTTTAATATTTCCTTAACGCGATTATATCAATACTAAATAATAAATATTCATTCAGATCAAAGGAAAATACGTAAAAATCGTATTGATTAGTATTTTTGAAATAAAAACTAAAAATAAATGAGTGAACATTTCCACACCCACTAAAAATACCCAAAAATAATCAACAACACATAATAGTCAATGGTAAATCCAGTATTTTTCATAAAATGTCAAAGGAAACCGATGAAAATACATTCCATGCTCTCTTAACACATTTGACATTTAAATTTTCCTATAATAATAATAGTATATTACGTTGGCCTCATTTTCTTGATTCATGCCCTTTAAAATTTAAATAGGACAATCGTTTGTCACATAGAATTTTTCACAAATAAAATTTTCCACAACATTTGAGACAGTAGTTAATGTAATTTTATTAACTGATAAAGATTAGATCAAAAGATTATCTTATTAAATGTTTATCATTTGTTTAATCAAGGTTAATCACCCGTTAAATGTTAATGAATGTATACATTTTTGGGTTCCACTTCCCAAAACAGAAACGTTTAATGACCGTCTGTTATTGTTTATTATTTTTATTCCATAGTCTATGTAGAAAATCGATTTTAGAGGAATTATTTACAGCGTAATATTAGAAAATCTAGTACGTAGTTTTTAAACTTAAACTGATTTTTCAATTAGTTGGTTGCATAATAATTTCAACTTAAAATAAAAATTTTATAAATAATCCTATTATTACAATATTATTTGTTTTGTCTCTTTAGAAAAACGTTTATATTAAACAAACTAAAAATAAAATTATACACTCAACTACGTTTAAAAACTTTAAAAATAATTATAATGGTAAGTGAAAATATACTATTTTCGTAATTTTTATTAGTTTATTTTGTTCCATTAAAATTATCTTAATATATTTGGAAAATTAATTATATGTAGTTTTAAAAACCAACAAATACGATTCTATTACATAATGTCTAATGTCTAACAGCATTTTTCTACA
This sequence comes from Oryzaephilus surinamensis, assembly GCA_004796505.1. Taxonomy (NCBI): domain Eukaryota; kingdom Metazoa; phylum Arthropoda; class Insecta; order Coleoptera; family Silvanidae; genus Oryzaephilus; species Oryzaephilus surinamensis. The sequence continues at coordinate 14,728 of SSSI01005497.1, forward strand.
ACCTTGAAAGAGGTTTTTATGTAATTTGCATACATACACCATCGATACATATCGGTATAGAAATAATTACACAATGTGTACAGGTCAGGTGACAATAATTAGATGAATTCGCGTGATAACCTTTACATGCTCATAATAATAAAAAAAGAACATGAATTTTTTCTCTATTGTTAATTTAGTACATTTACTATTCATTTTCCAAAAAATATTCAATATTATTTAGCTAGTTTTACTTTCATTTTTATACTCAGTTTTATAAACATTATCAAAATATCAAAAAATTCGTTTTTATTTGAATATAATGGGGGCATATTAAGGAAAAGGCGAAATATTTGTCAAAGGTAAGAAAAAATGCACATTTTAAGCCAATTCCACATTAATATTATTTGTGTGTTTTGGATAAAATAATTGTTTTTTGAAAATTGTTTTTTCTTATAATAAATACTAAAAATCTGCCAAGTAAAATAAATACGTTTTACGATAGAATATTTCACTCAATTTAACAATTTACTGCCAATCTTGATGATTTTAATTTAAATGGAAAATAAACAAAACAAATCTATTAATATAAATTGTGTACAACTGTATTTTTTAATTATCTAAATAAGAAAATAATGCATTTGTTGCTTCAAAGTGTTCAAATCGCTTCCTATACTATAAAAAAACCTGGGAAATTATGAAACTTCAACTGGTCGTGGTTGAAACAGGTGAAAAGTGGCGGAAAGCTCTTCTAAGGTGAGCTTTAAAAAAGTTTTATTAATTTCTTTTTCTGTTTATAAAAAATACAAAACATTTTTCTTGGATCTTGGTTATATATTTATGGTAATTTTTATTTTTTTTTCCGTTACAAATTCACTAACATCATCTTAGTTTATTAAATTCTATTATACGTTTAAAGCATCTTAAAAACATCCCACAAAACTCATCTAAATAAACTCCCAAGCTATGTATGGAAATTACGAAGATAATATAAGGAAAATGTTTAGGTGGAGGTGTTATTATTTGTGTGGGTGGCCCTTTGTTTGATATTAAATTTCGTTATATTTTTTTTTTAGTTTCTAATCGAATAAATATGCGTGTGCATTAGTTATAAGCATAAAAATAAAATATGTAAATTTACCCTAGAAGTGTACTACTTTTGTGCTAATTTTAGTTTTGTTCAAGTGTTCATTAATTTTTTTTTAAAGTTTGTACAAAGATAATGATAAAATCATTTCTAATGGAATTGCATTAATTACGTGCAAAATTTTCCAAAACAAAAATATATTTCTCTAATTTTACCATAATTTTTAATTTTAATTTTACTCATATATTTGTGACCTAATTTTGACTATTGACACAAAAATCAAAACTGATTTCTGACCTTTAATTGTCAAATCGATATACATATATACTGTTTACATTTCAGTTTTAATTGCTTTATTTTTAAAACAGGAACTTTATTTTCATTATCCGATAATCACAGTACATTTAGTTTTATCTATACAAGTCCAAGATAAGTGCTAACACTAGGTATTTTGTTAATTTCTTTCATGAATAATACAAAACGTCGTTTATTTGAATTTCAATGTCAATTATTACAAAAGATTTTACAAATTGATATGTTTTAAACCATACTTTAATTTGCAACTGAATGAATTTTGAACAATGGCAATGGATTTTTATTTATTTTTAAAGAAAACACAAGGTACACAAAAATAAAATGATTTCTTTGTTTAATATTTGAGTATTTGACCATTAGAGAAAATGAAATTGTTCTTGAACTTCAACTTATATTGGTGACACTTGAAATATTTGAGATACTTAACTGATTAAAAACCATATAAAATCATTTTATTATGTATTTCACCTATAAAATGATGTAATAATATCAGTAGTAAGAAACAAGTTACATAACAGTGTGACAGTTTTATTTCACATCTAAAAAAATAGAGTTCAACAGCATTTATTGTCGTTTTGACGCTATTTAAGATAAAACATGAGAAATTAAATGCTAGAATATGAATATTATATTTATGAACTTCTTTACTGTTTTCCATAAAATGTAAAATAAATTATATTCTTATCACAAAATTGATAAATAAATGTTGTATATGTACAAAACAAAATAAATACATTATTAACTGTTCTAGAATTATATTAGCAGTAATGATTTCCAAGGCATTTTAATTTTATGGTTGTGCCAGTTATTGTTTCTGTGATTTTCTGTTTAATTTTATATAAAATTTGTCAAACTATTGTTGTAATGTCGGATTATGAATTAAACAGGTAAAAAAACCACACATTTAACATGTTTGTATATTCAGTTGAATATTTAAAATCGACAAACAATTCCAATTTATAATATAAAAATAGAACATGATGTCATTTTGTGTTATTAATAAGGCAAAATAAATTTACCATAAAATTGAAAATTTTGTATTTACTATTTCCTGATATAGAAAACTGTTTCAAACTTTTAAATAATAAATATAATACGTACATAGATGCCAAGTTTGATTTGTTTAAATATTAATGTTGTAAATTATCTTAAATTGAATGTAAAGTCAATGAATTACGTGTGTACCTATATTTACGTATTATCCATACTCAATAAATTATGTATTTGAGTAAATATATCGTTACATTTGAAAGCATTTAAATTGAAATAAATATATAAATTGGTTGATCTTGGTTATATTTGACTCTAAAAATAAATAAATTGGAATTTTCAAATTATCCAGTCAAATAATAATAAAACAGTAGGCAGAAAAACCAATAAAAATATATTGTATCTTTATAATAAAATAATATAGTATTATAGTATTATTGCTTTTCTATAAATCTAAAAATAATATTTTTTCTAGGCAGAAAGCAAAATATTGGTGATTTTCCGGTAATTATGTACACCTAATTTGCTTATGATAGATTTATTAATCATTAAATTGTCTCGTATTAATTGATCCACTAATGACTTATAAATTAATAACCAGCAGCTTCAATATTAATAGCAGTTTTTCATTTTGTATTACATTGTAAATTCCAAGAAAAATGCCATATAGTACCTTGATCTTTAATTAATGCAATATTGAGTGTTTAAATAATTAAATACAAATACATATAAACATATATATATATATCGAAAAGCATAAATTTTATGTATATGATACACCCCTTGGATGTTACATGGGTGCATATTAGATTATAACATTTTCGTTAATAATTTACCAGCATTTTGCCCACAGTGGAGTGGTTTAAATAAATAAAATAGAATATAAAACGAACATCCAACAAAACTGCTCCCCATATATATCCAAAATCGTATTATATAAAGTGAAAGTTTAAATACGTTTGTGTTGAAAAATGAAATAATTGAGTTGAAGTTGAAACTCTTTTACAATAAAAATAGTCTTGCCAATAACAGTCAATATAATATAGACAGAATTGATGAGAGAGAAACTGGTGCGCGTTTGTTACGTTAATTGACCATCTACAAAATGGTCTTGTGGTAGGGTTTTGTTTATTACTATACACATACAAACGTAATGACTAACTGAAATATGCAGTACATTATTGCTACTTGCTCATTACATCAACTTGACATTTAAAAGATAATTATTTGAATTGGTGATGTGTGTTTTGTGTGCGTCGTCTTGTTTCGTTTTTGTTAAAACTTGAAAGTATACGAAAATTGTGCTCTTATTAAAAATGTGCCAATGATTTTTACATTATAATGTTATATTTTAAATTTAGAATAATCATTATTTAAATCCACATGGTCAGTTTTAATTAATAAGTATGTGGTTTTTTTCTAGGTCAAAAAAAAAGTGTAAACAGTAATTAATTTTTATAGTTATGCCGTTTTGTCCTTAAAAAGTTCACTATGTTATGTATATGAGTAACATATTTATTTTTGCATAATTATTTATAATTATTTGATATGATTCATGAACCATCTTATAATGATAACAACATTTTTGATAAATATGTTATAAAAATTTTACGAATTTTTACGATAATTTATTAATGATTGAAAAATATTATAGTTTATAATCTGTAGTCTGTACGTCAAATTAATATCAGTTTGAACTTGAATAAACCATAAATTTGCCTCCCACCGTTTAAAATTCAAATAAATGTAATAAGTTACACCTTTATTAAAACAACAATTAATTAATTTATTTATAATATATTAAAAAAAAATACTAAAGGATTGTTTATACACTAATACAATTTTATTATTATACGTCATCGAATTCTTGTGCTCTGACATATTATTTTACTACTAATTAGTGACTGAAATAAAATTTTATGACTTAAAAGTAATATATTATACTATATAATTTTTTTTTTTGCAATCTGCCAATTTAATTGCCTTTAATTATTTGTTGTTAAATGTGGATTTGTATTATGACAATTCTAAAAATAGACAAACAAATTTAAACCAAAACCTCCTCTCTCTTCATTAACATGCCCACAAACCCAGTACCAGTATTAAAGTATATTATGTGAATCACCCACGCCTAACAAAAACTGTTATGATGCTATTTTACAATATCCAGTGTCCGTTCAATTTATCTCATCACTGTACAAATTTTTTTTGTTCGCACCTGAATTTAAAGTAATATCTATAAATAATTAACAAACCAGTTAATGTACAACTGTGCTTGTGTTTGTGTTATTTAAAATAGTGCTGTTAACCGTGGCCGGTTAAACGGTTAACCGACTAAAATTTTCTTATTTACTATCGGTTAAATTTTTTACTTTAACCGGTTAACCGGTGTTTGACCGATTTTCGGTCATATACGGTTAAATTTGATCGGTCAAATTTAGTCGGTTAAATTTTAATCGGTGAACTTTTAGCCGGTAAAATTTTAATCGGTTAATTCTCTATTCTTTGCATTTGATTATAGTTAAATTTTAGTAAACTAAATTTAATTAAGCTGAATTATTTTGATATCAAAGTATTTCAACTTAAATCAAATACATATATAAAATAAACCAAATATTTTGGTTTTATTGCAATAAATTATAAGCACCTGTACAGCAAGAAAATGGAATAATATATATCTTATAAAAAAAAGCACAAAATACATGAGACTTACGAGTATACA
>SSSI01005502.1:0-11011 GCA_004796505.1 Oryzaephilus surinamensis
ATATATGCATTAGAAGCGGCCAGTTTACATTTGCCTCGTGTATTGGGCATAGAAAATAAGAAAGATACGTTAGATTTTGGTGCCGATGCTGATTTTGTTATGTTAAACGATAAATTGGAATTGTTGTCTACGTGGATTGGTGGTGAATTAGTCTATTCTAAAGTCTGATTCATTTTTATAATGCATTTCAATTGTGTTTTTTTAATTGATTTTTAATAAACAATTTATTGTATATTTGATTTTTAAAGTCCCTAGATATATAAAGTACCGCAAGGTCCGCCATTTTCGGCCCCCGCGAAATTTAAAAACTGCTGTGTTAAACGGCGATTTTGTAAAATATCGTATTTATGTCCAAATTAATCATAAATTTGATTGTGTTTGAAATATGAATATCAGCTCTAATACAAAAAAGTTAAAAATCATACAAAATAAATTTTTTCATAATAATTTATTTATTTATAAAATTTGTTTCATTGCAACACTTCTGCTGCTGAATGTATTGTATCTTCTACTACTATATTATAATTTTTTAATTCAAAATATACCCTAGACCTAACATAAATTTTAACTATTTTAGTATATATTATTTTTAACATATTATAATAACGGTTTTTTAAAATGAGTAGGTTATTTATATTATTTTAGGTTAAGCCGGTGATTGTTGTTGATATATGTGAGCCAATAACATGGCAGTATTTGACAGTACTACCCCCACTGTAGAAGTTACACCAGTTATACAATGGTGAAAAAACAAATATCACTAAAGCGTCCGCCATTTTCGGCCCTTAAAATGTACTTCTCTGTCTAACTCATGAGCCAAGTGAATTGCGGTACTTTATATATCTAGGGACTTTAATGTGGGTAGATTTACGCGCCCTCTACATTAACCAAAATTTGAGGATTTTGAATACATAACTTCTACAGTACAGCATTGATGCATTGACAGCTGCAGTTTACACAAATTTTTAACAAAATTTTGTATTTAGAGAGTTATTTTTATTTAGGTTCGTCGTTACAAATTGAATAAGTAATGTTTTATTTAATGAAATATACAAAATTTCATACATTATTGTATTAATAAAATCCTCAAGTAATTTTTTATTCACATTGGTGGCACTGCGATAGTTTCACAATGTCCCACCAAGGTCCATAATATCAAATTTTTTCCTTGCTAAGTAAAAAAAAACTGTTGGTTGTGTAAATATCCAACAATTCGTTTTATTATTTAATAAAAAAGGATATGCATGTATGGGAAATACATTAGCATAAATCTTCGCATCAATGCACCTCCTTCACCATAATAACAACTGGTCTAAAATGTGTACATAAGCTCGTATACAGGCGTATGTATATTTCGATGAAGTTACAACTAACATTAACATTTGTTTAACTTTCAAATTACACGCACCAACCTATTTCATCAAAAGCCCTTGGCTCACTTCATTTCTTAATGGAATTATCGCAATGCACTGTTTACTTATACCGCATAGAGAGTGAGTTATATGAAGAGATTCGTACAAATATACACACATACTACAAACATGATGATGGATGGCCAAAAATGCTCACCCAAGGATATATACGTTTTACCCAAAATAACACACACACACTCACATGTATTCGTGTATGTTGAAGTGAAGAAAAGTGAATTTCACGACAAGATAAATACAAACGTTTTGCTTGGAAAATTCGTAACGGGGTGGGTTTTAATTACGTGCAATTAATGAAATGACATAGTCCGATTCACCGATTTCGCCTTATTTATCATTTCACTAAAAGTGGATGTGTTTTAATTGTACGAAAATTTGTACACAGCTTTTAATCAAAAAGGGTCCAAAACAGGACGACTTTTGTGATTTATTTCGACTTGATTAACTAAAAGGATTTGAAGTAGATATAATTTGAATTAAGTGCTAATTGGGACCATATAAACTAGTTCTGTTTTCACTTTTGTATTAGAACAATTTTCTATAAGATTTAATTGAAAATATACAATTATAATGAAAATCAAGTGGAAAAATTTCAACAACAATGAAAATAAGTCATTACGGTTGTGTATAACGTAAATCACATAAATTTTAATTCGTTTAAAACCTTAAATGCAAATCAGAAAGTTCGTTTGCTGTCATTTACCTCGCCTCTTCTCACTAATAACAGACACGGGGTGTTCTATAATTGTGTATTCTGAAATTTAAATGAACCGTTGACACGATTTTCACATCACTATGCATGATCTACGTGCCGAAAATTATGCGTATGTATTAAAAAATTACCGCACTCTAATGAAATGCACACATCTAACAATAAAATTTTATTCCATACTTCTCTTTTGTAAATTTCTTTTGGTTTTTCGTCGTTCGTGATAAAAACGACAGAAATATAAAACAATTTAATTACTGCTAGTGTTGAAAGAATTAAAATAATTGTTATTTCTTGTACTTCTTTTATATTATTTGTTGTTTTTATGAGTTTTACGAGAGGAGAGTAAATAAATTATACGTTTGGAGGAAAAACTTCATGAATAAGTTGGAATAATGCAAAACGTAATTTAAATATCGTAGACAAGGAACAATTACTGTACGCATATTTTACTGTTGTTTTTTCCTTTATTTTGGATAATTACGAAAATCTCATTTAAACCAATTAATTCCAGAGTAATGCAAGTGAAATAACTAGCAAACCGAATTACGAAATATCTCGTTTGGATGCATTTTCAAAATGCAATTTAAAATAGTTAGTATGGAATTAGTTTAAATAAAATTTTACGTTTCTGAACAAATATTATTTATTTTTTTATAAAAATATAAACCTTTTTACATTTTTGTTTACGTACACAAATAAATTTTTCTTGCTTAAATTTTTTAAAATAGATATTCTTTTATCATTTAAGCCCTGTAAATAAATATACAATAGAAATGAAACAATAAACCATTCTAAAAGACAGTAAGAGTTTCTATATATATTTTTAAGTATAAAATTTGAATAAATTTCCAAACAACATGCACTTGTTTGTTGCCAAGTTTGTATAACTTATTCCATTTTATATTAAAATTGCTCTTCTTGTTGCCATTCATTAAAACATTTTAATTTCACTTATGAATATGCAAAAGTTTTAATAGAAATTACAACCGACATAAAGCCCTTATCAATGACAAGTATATCATCAAAAATACATCTTTTAACCAAATAGAATGTGTATATTTTTCCAATTTAATTATTTCAATTGCTTTAAAACACTATTAAAACTATACTGTATTCACCAATAAACCATTTTAACGAACTTTTTACTACAAAATATATACATATCCATTTTAAACGGCAATAAAATCAAGGAAAAATTACAGCCGCTTTTCCATATATGAGATGGGCTGGTTGATGGGCTTGCATGGGGGCTGTATTATTGCCACCAACTAAGCCACATCTGTTTCTATATAGAAGCAAATAAAATAAATCCGAATAGAAGTACTTCTCCTTTATAGAAACACTGAATCTGTGTGTATATGTTATGCAAATAACTAAGAGAGAGTGGTATACGTTTTTGGGGGAGGGCGTTCTATATGCCAAATGAACGTTATTTAGTTGTACATGTCACATGTCACCCGTTTCATTACGTGTCACAGTCACTGTTAAGATTGTTAGTTTCCCACAGGGACCTGATTGGGATTATATATTCCATTTCCTAACTTATAGAGTTTGATGGTGTTGTGTGTGGGGGTGGGCAGGTGGTATTAACTGTTAATTGAAAACTACCACCAAAGGCCTCATGTAATTTCATCACACACAATTTCCACATATAACTAAAAATGTTTCCATGTATAAATTTAAATTGCGATTAATTTCGTCAAATATTTACAATTTTATTTATTGTCTTTAAAATTTCTTCTTGAATTATCATAAAATACATCTGAAAGGATACTAATAATTGATGGAGACATGCACATGGCAGTGTAATTTCATGTTACGCCCTTCTGAATCCCGAAATGTCAGACACCAGTTATACGATTTTCGTAGCCAAGTTTAAGTTCTGTGCATCAGATGTGCTCATTTTCGCCCAAGAAGTCAACTCTCTCTTCTAGGATTGCAAAACGTCCTCGTCTTATGTTTTACACCCTGTTAGAGTGTTTCAACACACCAGAACAAGATACAAGAATAGATATATAGTATACGCATTTATGTGTTATTGTCGGAAGTCATTCATGCTGACATTCCTATTCTAAATTTATTCGTTAATTACAAAAGTTTCAAGACAAGTTCTTGGTACATGACATGATGATGTTTTAAGTTGAATTGTTTCGTATTGCAAATACATACTTATATGGAATTATCTTTATATTTTAAAATTCCCGCTTTACACGCATTTCCTTTATTGTTGGATAAATTGTATTTGTTATTAACATGCAATAACTTGTTCTTTTTTTGAAAAGTTGCATAATATGTATAGGATTTTTACATTTTTAAAAGATTTACCTTATTGTTATGTATAGAAAAAATAAAAATGTGTATAATCGTATCCAATTTTTAGCACTTTTCTTAATAAAACTATTTGCCAACGTGATAATTTTGGAAAAGGGTAAATGAAAAATTGTAACAGATTACAACCCAAGTACACGAACCAACTGACCTATATTTTAAAAGGTGCACTATTCTGTACGAATGACAGATATTGCAGTTGCAGTGTGCGCATAGTTGTTAGTGCACATTATTTTTCCAATATTACATCAATAATATACTGACAAGATTAATGGTGAAGAGAAATTTATTAGGAAAATGAAATTATTGAATTTCAGCCCGCAGTTTTTGTAAAAAACGACTCAGTTAGAAGTTACAAAAAATAAACACAGCACTCTAATGACGATTATGTATAAAACTAGAGCAGAAACACGCTGTTTTTCAATAATGATGGGACTGATGGTAGATAAATAAAGCTATTTTGTCAGTTGTTCTTTACACTGCAAAATGGTAGACAGTTTATGAATATTTCCATATCCATTATCCATATACCTAAAAAGACTTTTATCTACAATTACCGCAAGATGCAATCATGAAAACTGTATTAAAGCCTTTTTAACATTTTTCTTATTACCTCAATTACCAGAGTACATACACATTGTAGTGCTAAGCTTTGATTGCACGACCGTTTAAATTCAAATATGAAATCTGAGTACATAGTTATATACGTATAGTTATAGTATTGTGGACGCAAAATGCTTAGGAATGTTAAAAAGGTTGCATAAAATCAAATAAAATGTTATAGCATTTCATATATTTTAAATTAAATAAACTTGAGCATATACGCTAGATGGATGCCAAAATCGTAAAGAAACCTTTTCGTTTATACAAAAAACAGCTGATGATATTTTTCTTTTCATTCATTCGTCATGTTTATCATATTGTGTTTAGTATTTTAGAGAAGTGTATATTAGACGTACCAATTTATTTTAAAATTAGAATTAAATATATGAGTTTATACCAAAGTTTTATAGTATAACTGATCCTAATACAAATTATCATCTTTATATAAAAAAAACTGAAAATAATTGTGTGTATTCAATAAAAAAAGTGTGATTTCAAGGTAAGATGCAAGATTTTTTGGCGGTATTTCCCCTATTTTGAAAGATAAAAACTTTCCCGATCTTGTTTTCTTGTTCAATTATTCAAAATTTGTAAAAAATTATTTAAGCACAAAATATAAATTTGTTAAATTTAAATAAATGTAAAATGTTGATGTTGATAATGCGATAAATGTTTTACTACTTTAATACTTTTGTCAACTGTTATATATTATCGTGCAATAATGTTTATTTTTGCAGATGTGTGACGCAAAACTGCAAATATCAAGTGAATCATTGCAAAAATTAAAATGCACACAATGTAAAAAATATTTATCAATTTTCCCGATTCGTAGTAGACTTAATGGAGATGTAATTTGTGGTCGATGCCCTTCAGAATCAAATACATATCATAATAAAATTTTTGAAGACTTGGCAGAGATTTTCAAATTTCCTTGTATTAACTACCCAAATGGCTGTTTAGAAAATTTATTACCAAAAAATATGTTTCAACATGAAAATTATTGTCCATACAGAATGTACGAATGTCCAACGAAAAATTATACTCAATGCCAATGGAATGGTCTTTGTCACGAGATGTACGAACATTTTGAAGACAAACATCCAACATTCATTTTAAATATCGAAAAGTTCGAATTGGATTTCATTAACAAATACAGAGAGACTTACATAATGCCATTTGAGGGTGATTTATATTTGGTAGACCGTATTATGGACACCGATAATAAATTATTTAAATGTAATGTAACACCGATTCATATAAATTCATTGAATGTCTTCCAAATAAATTATAAATTAATATTCCAAAATATGCATAAAACACAAGAGCCTGTTATAATTGAAAAGGACGTTTCTAAAGAGATTCAAGTGAATACGGAAAATTTACAAAAAACATTAAATGATCCAACAACGATTATTGTTGAAATTAAAGTGGATACTTCAAATGGACTAAAAAGGGATGAAATGAACGATAAAGAAAAATATCAAAAAACTCTTGACAATGCCATATTAAAGGAACTGGAATGTACTATTTGCATGGAATATATGGTGCCGCCAATAATGTTATGCCAAGGTGGACACAGTATTTGTAGTGGTTGTTTCGAACGTTGTCTCGAACAGAACATAAAATGTTCGTATTGCCAACAAGACTTTACAAAAAATCAAAATTTTGCATTGCAAAATCTGGTCAGCACGTTGGACTATCCATGCAAATATGAACAATGCACTTTTTCTAGTAAAGCAACTGATATAAAAGCACATGAACTGCATTGTATTTACGGTACATTTAAATGTCCATTAAATGATTACGTTGAATGTTATTTTCAATCACATTTAGCTGATATGTACACACATATATTGCAAAGACATCACGAAAATTTACTAGAAATTGAATCAGTTACAATACCATTTGATCCAACAAAAAGGGACGAAGACTGTTTTATTATTAAATATTTTGCGCAATTATTTAAATTGCATTATTTGTACAATAATGACGATGAATTGTTTTATTGGACGTTACAAGTTATTGGACCACCAAATATATCAAAAAAATTCAAATATTCTATTGACGTACACGATAATTCCGGAAATAACTTGAGGATTTATGTAAAAGGGCAATGTACTTCATTGCTTGCCAAATCTGCAACTTTTTCTGAAACAAACTGTTGTATTATATTAGGTTTACTTCAAATTAAAGCGCTTATCACGGATGTTTTATCATATTCAATAAAAATTCTTCCTGATGATGCTCAAAATTAACTTTTTTTTTGTATTTTTATATCTTAATGTGCCATAATTGAATAAGGTAGCATTTCTTTATTTTTGCATTGAAAACATTCTTAATAGAGTTGTTGTTTTACTTTTATATATTCAATAAAGAATTTTATTTAATTTTAACACGTTTACGTTGTTTTATTATACAAAACTATAAAATAAATCCTTAACCACTTTTTGCATGATGTAATTTTAATGTAATTAATTGAATTTGTTGGCATGGTGTGAAGTCATAGCGGTGATCTTACATCAAAGCTTCAACCCTTTCCCATAAATCCCCTTTGAAATGGTTGCTCTCTTTACTGACTTTACAAGCAATAGACACATCATTCAATAAACTTACCCTTAATACTAAAGAGCAAATAATCTCAGGCTTAAAGAATATTTTTGTAACATATACGAGAAAAGCAATCCCATTCGTTTTCATTAAAAAAAAAAAAACCGTGCGTAACAGAAAGAGTTGCCATTTGATTAATGAAAATGAAGGCCTACATATGTATATCTCAACAACGGCTATTGCGGTTAAAAGAGGGGGATGTAAAAAGAAGTAAAAAAAAACAGCCTTTAACCGCATCCCAAATATGTGCTAAGACTATTAAAATAAATTTTCACGCGACTAGTGTTTCGAAACTCTCTTCTCCCTGGTGGTGAAACCTGCGTTAATTATTCACCAAGAAATTAACCAAGTACATGTATGTGTGTTAGTTTATCGCGAAATACCAAGCTTTGATAAATAATAGATTAGTCTTGTAAATCATAAGATATATACTTACACAACTTAGGTAAGTGCACTTTGTTACCTAAACTCTGTTCCGCAACAGAAACACACAACCCCCATCACAGACATAAAGGGGTTGGAATTATATATTTCGGGTAAGTATAATTAAAATAAACAGTCTACAAATTTTCCTTATTATTATTACAACATAATTAATAACACGATAAAAATTTAATGTTGACATGAGAAATATAAAATGAAAGAGATTTGCTGGCAGCTAAATACCTCGATTTACCATTCAAGGGACCATCTGCTTACTTGGTATATACGTGATCGTCGTTATAATCTACTTGAAAGATCGCTAATTCGGCTATTTTGTCCACTACATGTAATTTTCTTTTCGCTATAAATTCATTTTCATTTGTCCGTGAAAATGGTCGCCGGCCCAAATCGTGGCATGAATAACTTATTATATTTTTACAAATTGCTTCAGTGATTTTCCTTTTTACTGTAAAATGCAACTGCAAACATCCATAAATAAATTGTAAGAGTATGATGTCAGGGGGGAGGAGGGATTTTCTAAGAGTTCTCCGTTTTCCGCACCATCTCCATTTACATATTATATGAATGCATTTTAACACCTACATGTTTATTCATAGGAAAAAATTGCTGGCAAAGGGATTTGTGTGCCAGTGTATTGTGTGTTGGAATGTAAAGCCTTTGTATGTGGTTTTAATTTGATAACAATGACGACGTTAAGTTATAAAGAGCTCTTTGACGAGCAAAGTTCCTTTCACTATATGCTAAACTACCACCTATTTTATTTCGTTTTCCAAGAAACTTTACATAAATTTCACTATTTTAATGTATATTCCACATTTACGAATAAATATAGGAAAAAAACAATTCGTTCTTGTTACTGTTATAATTCAAAATAGAAAATTGGCTAATAATTATAAATTCAGCGATTGAGAATGTAACTATAGAATATTCATCCCCTTTTAGATTAAGTTTAAAAGCTATCAAGTTCAAGTTACATACTATTTATAATGTAAGTAGAGAGATATAGAGAGAATGGAAATTGGAAATCACGCACACCATACACAAGCCTTTCCAACTTGTATTTTGCAGCTAATAAGATGCTGCTAATCTTATTGAAGTTCTATTGTGTCTTCTCTAGAAAATAGATTACTAATTACTATTCTGTATATCTCAGCCGAAACCACTTCACTCAATTAACTGTTACAAACTAGGCACTTTCCTAATCGGTTTTGTACTTTTGGATAACTACTATACTATTTTGTTAAAAAACTATAGTTCCAGTTAGGGAATAGGGAGCTAAATCAGTTGAAGCTGCATTTTATTAAAACAGTGGTCTTGAATCTTCAAGAAGTAATTCCTGAAGTATCTCTTATTGGTATTTTATTTAGTTTAAAGAGAGAGACAAAAATTTATCAATTACGAGTTCACCAATCTCGGACCATTATATTATAACAATATGTAGGTACCTAATGGGCTAGTTGCACATTTTTTTTTTATTTATTCTTTTAATGTAAAATGTGTTCATGATTCAGAAAATGTACTTACTTTTTTTCAACGTGCAATAGTTTTAAAAAAAAAAATGTAAAAACGCAATTTTGACATTTCAATTTTTCTCTAATTACGTTGTGACGTCAATAAGTAAGGCGGACCGGATTGTAGTTTTCAACTTTGGTACAATTAAAAAAATAAGATTTATTTAAACTGTTACCTGCAAAAATAGTGATAAAACGATGTTTTGTTCCATTGTATAACAACAAATTGTGGTTCCATTTGAAAAAATTGTAAGGAAATCTTGTTTCACTGCCAATGTTTACGCCAGTCAGTTAGATCTTGACAGCGGTGTCATTTTCTACTATTTCACGCGATTATCACTGATTGGCTGTTGTAGTCGATGTTGATGGCGGTTAAAAATAGTACGTTTGAAATGAATATGGTTTTTTAACTTTTAATAACAAATTAAGGAAAAAAGATAAAAATCTGAAAAAAATATTTTAAGGGTTTTTTAACACGGTCTATCGATTTCTGAAGTCAAATCTCAAATCCCTCGCTCATGCAACTACCCCATTTTTTTTAAATATTGAATCGGAAAACATTAGTAATGTTTAAATGTGTAAATTCCTGCAGTAGTTTAATATGGGGATAGTCACTATTTTCCGTAGGGGTCGTGTAAAAACGATATGTTTCAGTGGAAGAAATTCACAAAATATAATTAATTTATGAAAAAATTAAGGAACAAACCTATTGGCACTTAAACTTAGTAACAGTATTACAATGGACTCAAAAATCATTTTGTTACGTTTTTCCTGACCTAAATTTCATTTTTCATCTGATGCAATAATGTGAGGAGTGGGTTAGGAATTTAGCACTTTAATCAGAAAATTAGTACAAGTAAGGTGCAGGTTTACAATTCCCCTTAAAATACCTATATGAAGAAGCTAAGCTAAGCTTAATACCTTAAGAATGAAGCTAAGTAAAATAAAGTCGTTGTATCATTGATATATATTCCATATCATGTTGAAAGACAAAGATATTATCGTCCATTGTTTATTTTATAAAAGAATATTGAGTATATCTTACTCGAGTTCTATTATTTTTCTTAGTATATTAAACGATGTGTTTATTTCGGAAATATTATTTTTTACAATTATTAATTATTACTTAACTGAACATTTTCTGTTACACCTGTTGTCATAAAATAAACATCAATAACAACTTCGATAAAAATGTCTTCGACATTTGTGATATAATACTTGGCCGGCTAGAATAAGTGCTTTTCCCGATATGAAAAACATTAAATAATACAACACTAAAAAATTCAATAAATCCAATGATTATAATTATTCTCCAAGGAACAACGTTCCACGCAAATTGCTGCATTCATTTCGATTAATTTTACAAAATATCTGTC
>SSSI01005506.1:0-21968 GCA_004796505.1 Oryzaephilus surinamensis
TGTATTTTCTATAATATGAATGTAATTTATTGAAAAAGCTCAATATAGCTTATTGTTGCTTCTGTTCAATATATAATTAAAAATAGTACAACCTTTTTGTGTCTGTAGAATGGATAATTATTAGTTTTTTTTTAAAGTTATATAAAACTTACTTGCACACAGTTAGTTTCTTCGTCGTACAGTTTAAAGCAATTAATCTTAAATTTAAGCTAGGAGCTTTTATTTAACGACACTCCAAATACCTACTTATAGATATGTTTTTAATCCTGTCGTATACCGATTAAATAAATTGCTGAAAGAGATAATTAGGAAATAAGGAATTATCATAAAAAATCAACTATCATTTATTTTGTTACACATTGGGATTATGAGGGGTCGTTACTCGTTTAGGGCATTATTATTCGTTCTGAATAAGTATATTAGTATATGCATATAGTTTTAAAAAAATATAAACAAAATTTAAATAAATATACGTATGTATATGATATACCTATAATATTTATTATACAATATATATATAACGTATAATTTTCGCATATGTCATATGAAAATTTTTATATACACATATAAGTAATAAAACAATTTGAATATATTATCATATAGAGTATAGACATTTTTATATATTTAATAAAATTTTATATATATTTTTATTTTTCAAAACTATGTTAACATATATATGTGTATTCAAAAAGGAATAATAATATCCTGAACGGCCCCTCATATGGGATATGTATGTAAATAATAGATCATAAAATGCTCTAGAATTTCAAGAAATGTAGATGAGAAATTTTAAAACAATTTATCACTTTAATTAAATAATTAGTAATGCCACTAAATAGATATAATCTTTATATATTATTAGATCGAGAATTTAGTACAATATTAATTCATTCATACATACATATATGATGCTAGGTCAGGTTTCGAAATAGCTCTGAGGAAAACAAACAGGGAGAGAGAGTGGTCTTGTTTGCATTATGTATTAACCTTTGGCATGGCATGTGCAAATAACCACATGAACATACACATCTGGCCATATATGGGTTACAGATGGTACGTAACTGCCAATTGGCATAAAATATAACACCATGATTGAATACCCAACTATATTCTTAAATGTGTAAAAAGGGGAAAGGTGGATCTGTCATCAATCCTTATTCTATTAACCAGAATATAATAATAATATTGAACAAGTTTTGCACGCAAACTGTTTACCTGGCTTTTGGTGTTATCCTTTCATTGACAATGTGTCAAACGTTGACGACAAGGCAGATGATATGGTGTTTTGCATGCATGACGTACAAAGTTGTAAATATATATATATATATATATATATATGTATCGTATATGGTAACTAGATTTTAGATTAGTTTATACGACTTTAAAGGTCCACGTTTTACTTTACGGTATTGTCAGTTTAAGAGAAATAATTATACTAAACATAACCCTTTCAGTTTTATGAGCGTGTGTGCATGTGAAAGAGAGGTAGTTCTAACAGTTTACAGGAACAGTGATTAGCAGTTTGACAGGGGATGTTTGTTGCACAATGTGGAAAAGTTTAATTGAAATGTTGACTGTTTCCATTGTTATGTAAAGTAGTGTCGACTTTTGTGTATGTATGAATTGTATGTTCAGCAATTTATAATATTAAAAATGCTGCATTCACTGTAAATTATAATTGATTAGGTACGTATTTGAAAAAATAATATTGTGTCCAAATAAAACTAATGATTGTTGAGAGAGAAAGAAAAAGGCCCCATGAATAAATAAAAAATCGATGAAATTCGTTTAAAAAAGAAGTTTATCATGTTACATTGCACTCGATTAGTCACGAACACGAAAAACTTGAACTAAGTTTTAGGGGTTCATAGTTACTTTCAAATTTTGTTTCTGCCCGGTGAAATGTAACAATTTTTTTTATATCTGATTAGGCTTATAGATTCGACAAAAGAATGTTTGAACATGATTTTTCAACTTTGATATTTGATTCTGAGTTCGTTTTTTTTTGTAACTCTCTCTTCTAATAGTTAATAAAAGTTTTCATTGCTTTCTTATAGTTTAGAATTACTTTGTAATAGTTGTAAAAATGGTGACTTTTTATAAATCGTCTCTTCTAATTTAAATAAACATTAATTTGTATCCTAGAAGTGTAGATAAAATAAATCCTTTGAATTATTATAATCATTTTTAAAGGCAGCATACTCGTAATTTAAAAATCTAAATTAAATTTTGTGTAAGACAGCAGTTCTGTTCTTTGCTAGTGAACAATTTAATATTTTGAAATTATTCTTTAAGAAATAAACATTTTTCAGCACTTGAAGTTTTAATTATGGTTATCAAGTTTTCACATTAAGTGAAATAAGTTTGTTTCACTCATAAATACATTTAAAATGTCGCACTGGATGGCGATTTCTTTTCTTATGGTTTATTTTTTATATGAAAAATTTTTAATTGGAAAACTTACACTTTGATAACTTAGTACATACACAATTTTTAAATCTGATTATATTACAAATATTTTATGTAAGCTTCTTATAATTCTAAAGAAACTATTTATTACAGTATTAGAATCTGTTGCAAGTTTTCATTTACTAAGCTATTGTTTTCACTTGAATGTACTTTGAAACTTTCAATGTAAACATTTCTAATTTTCTATATAGGTAGAAATAATCCTATAAAGGTTTTTTTTGTTTAATACCTATGTAGTTGTTATTTAAAGATTTTTAGTCTACAAAGTTTTCTATACATATGCAATTATTGTATGAAAATAAAATATGCAATATAGTAAGTTATATGTGTATTAGGTATACATATAGATTATAGATGATGATATCGTCAATTTAATAGAAATTAAAAATTTGTATTTTTACAATCATAATTTTGGTCGGACGCTATCTCGTCACTTTATAATACGCCAACTGGTCACTCCAAGATAATCCCAATAAGTTCATAATCTTCGTATTCACACAATCTCTAGAAAATTACAACCTTGCCCTTTTACTGGATCTTCCCGTTTTAACGTGTTTCTAACGGGATACATGACATGAAATTCATTAAATCGTTTCTAATGTTTCTCCAAATGTTATAGTTTATTTGACGACAGTTTTGGCACTAGTTATTGCCAAATCTTGTGTTTTTTAATGAAGATATAAAATTTATATTTTATTTTGTCATCCAAAACAACATTTTTCCTTACTGAACGGAAAGGGTAATTTCCATTAATACCTACTAGTATTATAGGTAATTAAGGACAGGGTGTACAAGCAACTAACAAACAGTTCCAGTAGCTCCAGTGGCCATATGACTAATCTCTGAAGGGTCCTAAAAATTTTCCGGATTTCTCGGACAGTGGCGAGATAGTGTACGAAAATTTCAAAGGATTAAAAACGGTGATTATATAGATCAACTGTCACGATAATTCTATGTATAATGATTTATTTCAAAATAAATGTGAAACTATGTACAATAGATTTAAAATTTAAGTACATATTATGTATTCTGTAGATTTATAAACTTGAAATATGTACATATATGTACGTATCAATTCGCAGAGAAACACCATCAACACGAAGAATCATTTATTATTTCTAAATATAATGTATTTTGTGAAATTTGTTAAATCTAGCTGACTGAAAACTTTTTTAATTTTTTTTCTCTCGTTGAATATCACGTCATTATGATTTGATTAATTATTATATTCGTTCAAAAATTTTTTATATGAATATTTAGATTACCATCAATATAAGAACTAATAAATCAAAATAATAGCATCAGTATTATCGGAGAGAAGATAGATTTAATTGTTGAAGCAAGCTCAATTAGCTAAGCGGATGTGGTTCGTGAAAGAATCATTTCCTGGATATCTTGTTATATAAAATAACAGCGGAAGGAAAATCCAACATGCACAATAAACGACACAACCAACATTTTTCAAGTTGAAATGCGACCCAAGTGTTGTTCACTTCAGTTCTGAAATATTACCGCAAAGAAAGATGTGAGAGAAAATGATATTTGTAACCCAGATTTCAGCAAAAATATGCTTAAATTGGTAGAATTGTTATTCCTTTACAATTTATTATTTTTCTCTTTTAATCCAATTAGATGAATTTAATGCGTTTTTATTTATGAAAAAAATTTCGTATGAGTAATAAGTAAAATTGATGATAAATGATTGTTCTAAAACTATAATACGTAATTGTTGTTTCGTTTTTTCTTATAGTAGAAATAAAAACGTATATAAAACTTTTATGTATACATATAATAGAAGAAAAAATATGTGTGGTCAAAAAATTATTTTTAGCCTGTTTTATCATGTTTAGGACAGATTGTACTGTTACATATACAGGGACGTAATTAATTTCTCAACCATTACGAAATACCCATTTTAAAAAGCTTAAAGTGCAGCAAACTGTGTAATTTAACTGCATGTAAAAATATTGTGAATAAAAAGATATCATAAGTAACATTCAGCTGTTAATCAAAACCATGTTTCCGGATGAGAAAACATGTGTATACATATACCAAATATAATGATATGACTTTTTTGAATTGATATACACAGGTAAAAACAAGGGTTTCATGTTTGAAAGGGTTTACACACATATTTTAATTGTTTTGGTAGATTCATGTAGGTACAAAATTTAACATGCCTAATATAGGTCATAATAATACAAAAAGTTAAACAACAGTTTAAAATGAATTACAAATTTGAAAAACATGTACCTATATAGGATATAAAAACACGAAATTTAATTTTCCCTAAAAAATTTAAAAAACTAACAAAAAAAAAGTTGTAAAGGAAGCTCTTTATAAATTTTTAATTAAATCATCGATACTGAATGTACAAATAGTTTGCTATAAGCATGCAGATTTATAGAATGTTTAAAAATTGGATTAAATCGAAAAAACCCTTTTAATTACATATGCGACCATTTCATTAAACTAGATCCAAAAGCTTAAAGTTAAAATACAAAGTAAAAGTATTCAAAAATTTATATTTCATACGAGTATATTGAGTGAATGTATTATGACGCAGGTATGAACCGGCTAAAAAGTGACTCCGCCATTTGTGTATTTCTAGGGTATTTTCTAGTGGATTTCAATTTTCATATCTTGCAAGTAGCATATTATTATTATTATTAGGTATAGTATAGTATACTGAATATTGCAACATCAATTTTCAAGATTATAAATAAAGAACAAATTTTATGAAATTTGAAACAAACATACTATTTGAACTATAAATGATGAATAGAAAACCTCTTTTAGTTAGGTCACTTTACTCTAAATATATACAAATAGCGTCTTTCTCTATCTCCTTTTTCTGACCCAGTTTTTAATGTGTTAGGAAGGTTGGAGCAGTAATATACTCGTACATAAGGGTATGTTGGTAGATACTTTTTTTAACACCCTGTATACGATTTGCATAAATGTACATATATATCGGGCTTAAAGATCAAACATAATCTTGTATTCCTCATTATCAGAGGATTTACCTTTCACCTTTGAATTTTCCACGTGTCGGAACTTAATTGTCGTCGGCGTATATCCGCTAAAAACATTTTGCAACCATCGTGTGTGCGTGTGTCTTTGTGTGTACACCACGTAGAATAAAGCTAACACAATTATATGGGGACGGAGATAAGCATTTCGCTTTGTGTCTCTATAGGTAGTGGTAAGTAATTTAATAACATGCGTAATATTGAACATATGATACTGGCAGAAGTACGCCATCTCATGTTTCGTAAGATTTCATTGTATCATACAGAATGTATATACATGTATGTGTGTACGGGATATATGCAATATTCGTTTATATTCAACTTCCGTAATTACTATGTTATCAATAATTAATTTAATCTTTGATGGTGGAAACCCTTTACTAATAATTGGTTTTGTAGATTTACCTAGGTATATCTATACTTTTAATGAATCTAATATAATATATGATTTAGTAAATTGAGAATTCATATTATATATTTATATAGAGATACATATTTTGGAAGTTTATGTACATATATACGGAAGGACTGGTATGCAAATTAAACTCAACTATATTGTTGACACAAAATTTAGGTTCCTACGTAATAGGTAGATAAAACCTACGAAAAAAAAAAACGTAAAGAAATTTGATACGGCAAACAAAAGCTGCAATGTTTTCCCGGGAGGTTTTGGTTGGGGGCAAATAGAGGTATAACAACCACTTATAACCTCTTCTGACTGAACCTCTGGGTTGTAAATTAAAATCAACAATGTTTTTTTTTATGAAATTTTAACGTGTCTGTTTGAACTTGATGAAACAAATTTTAATATATTTTTTTTCAAAACTGTTCTATCAATGTTTAGAATGAAGTTTTCCTCCTTCGCTTTTCCGTATTAATTAAATAGTTTATTTACGGCCATAATTCATACATTTTTAAACAGCTACCTAGCGTATACGTTATCTTCTGAATATAAAAGATATTAAAAACGATGACCGTATTATGTTTGAGTTGTATACGATTTTTCATGTCTTTATTTTGCATTTTACATTTACATTTTTCATTGTCATCTTTCACAATCTACTTTCTTTGGACATGAATTGCACGTTATATCGTATTGTTAAAAGGTGCATCTAAAATTTTTAAATATAACCTATGTAGACATAGTACCTATGTAAGTATATAAATTTTCATTTTGGAATCTTTTAAAAATATACAAAAAAAATGTATTTCCCGAACATGTTCCATGTTTTGCATAAAAGTGCAAGTTTTGACAAGAGCTAATGCACATAATTGATTTTTTTTCGTAAAATATACTCCGGTCTAGAAATTAAAATATCTGAGGCAATTACGGTTTTCCCGGTGTAATATTTATGCACGATAGCTTCATTTCGTTGCCATTTTTTTTTGAAAAAATGTTTTTATACTTGAAAATTTAATATTAATCTGCATATATAATAAAAAACAACACAGAATAACATTAAAAATGTTGTTATTTCAAAGAAAATAAAAACGTTTGAATTCTCTATTAAATTGTTTCCACTTTCTACTGTTTTATTGTTCTCAACGTACTTCTAACAGAGTCTCTGAGTGAGGATTTACCAAATGTCATTGGATTTTCACAATTTTCCTACGAATGTATTTTACTATGTTGGACGTGTATGTGTGTTTGTGTGTGTGTGTGTGTACTGGCGATGAATTTTGCTCTGCCTCCACACTACATTGCTGATGCTGTTTGTTTTGCATATTTTATTAATCGCGCGACATTGGTTGGGCCAAAAACGTGACGAATTTTGGGGCCAAACTGTTATAATAAAAGGCGAAAAACGACGTGAATAGCTAACAACTTGATCGAATTTCTTCATCTCTTTATAACACGACTAAAGAAAAAGAATTTGCCAACTTTTCAAAATTAAATCACTTATAGATTAGATTCGATTACTGGTATTACATACTTTATATTTGTGGCAATTTAGTTTCAGATGTACTCATTTAGAAAAAGTCTAATTTTCGACTTTTTTTAAATGCAATAAACTTTATATTTATTTGAAAAATACTTTATATACCTATATGTATTATATTTCGCGAATGTTGTTTAAAGTCTTAAATAATCTGTTAATGTAAAATTGTCGTAGATATAAAAATAAATTTTATGTGACATTGAAAAAAAAAACAAACATACACAGTTTTTATTCCGCTTTTTGCGTAGTATACACTTTACAGTAAAGTTTTATTTAAAAATTTACAACCCTACAATCCCTTCAGGTATTCTCATGAATATTGGGGATGAAAATAAAAAGTTTACTCTTTTCTCATGGTACAGTTTTAATGCTTATGTTCCTCTCGCAAGTTTTGCTGATCTTGCACAAACTTTACGTTCTGTTGTGGAATTTAGAATTTGCGAAAGGAAGCAGAATAAACGTTGTCCAATCAGACGCACATCATTGGTAAATAGTGATAAACTCCTTTAATTCATAGTTTAGTAATAGAACAATATTTCTTGTGACTATATAAATATATGGCTTGTTAGTTGAAATTGAAAAAAAGATTGACAAGTGCTTTGGAAAGTTGAAAAACTCACAATCAGTATTATTTATATCGTATACTATCATCATCCCGCAATACTACCAACAACAGCAAAAAGGGGGAGGAAATAAAATCAGCCCAAATAACGTTCGAGTTTCGGGGAATGCCATAAATTTAAAGTAAAGGAGTTTAGAAGCGATATCAGTGCAACATTGTAATCGTAAAAAGTTCAAACTCTATTTTGAAAAAGAATTATACTCATGTTTTTCAATTTTATTGTACCGATAAACAAGGCAAACAACTCATCTGTTTAACTTATTTGGATTTTATTTTTTCTGTGAAAGTATATATTATATTGTATATGTATTTGTACCATTGATGGTATTCATAAAATGTGCAAAGGAAAACTGATAATATGTTTACTTTTATTTTCAATAAACATCCCATAGAATCTGCAGAACCGATAAATGTTTATATTGAATCTATTTGTTTTAAATGTATTTAATCCAATAATATATAAATAAAATATTCACCATAAATTTATATTATGTATATAAATTTGCAAGTTTTTGTTTTATAATTCTAAATACAATATAAAATCTATAATAATCGCGTATGAGTCCAACTGTAAGGCACATATATTTTATGATTAATATATGTATATATTTTATAATATACTGGTATCTATTCCAATTAAATTAATTAACTAAATTACTCTCTGATCAATTACGCAATCAATCAGAACGGATCTATTTACGAAATAAATTATATTTTGTAATGAAGCTAAAATTATTTTCTAATATTTATATGTACATGTGTAAAATAAAATGTATACATAAATCGCCCCCAAAAGAATAATTTTCGAATAAATTGAACAGTAAAAAGAATGACGGTGTTGCTTATGTTGAACGGTAGTTCTAATAGCAACATAGTTTTACACCTTAATCCCTCAGGGCTCAAACAACTGGAGCAAATTGTCCCACGACACGTATAAGCTCAATGAAGCAGTGGCCAGCAAGTTAAACTGGCCTTATCTTAACTAACTCAATGTTCACACTACTATACCACCTCGTCCTTTATACATGCAAAAGTAAATTTTCTCTATGTATGTACAACAGAGTAACTTACATTTACATGTAGTTGTAAAACTCCATTCCTTAGGCTTCTACTATACTAACACAACATTGGAATTGGTTGGTTTTAGTGGAAGTTTTCACAGTTGAACTACTTTGTTACTTTGTTACTCGGCTGTCTTTAATACTTTGACTTTCTACCGCATAAATTTTGTTAATTTTGGTTTACAAATAAGGAACCAATGTAAATGCAGATTGAATAATACTGAAATTCCTATAACTATATTATATTTCAAACTGTGTTGTTCAAAGTTTTGTCACAAAAGTATGAGAGGGCCCGTTCAGGACATTATTATTCGTTTTGAATATATGTATGTATATAGTTTTGAAAAATATTTTATAGAAATTTTTATATACATATAGTATTTATTAAAATTTTGTATATGTATATTTTTTAAAACTACATTCAAAACGGATAATAATTTCCTGAACGGCCCCTCATACAAAAATTGTGTGTTTCCAAACAAATGTTTTTAGAAATAATCGACATCAACGCAATTTGATTGTCAATTTCTTCTTATTGTTATTGTTATATTCTTTTAACTAGGTTACAAAGAAAAAATTTCAATTTGATTAATGACAAGCCAGAATACACACTGGGAATAAAAAAGTACATAACGAACTGTTTAATTTCGCTCGTTTTATTTTTGGTATGTCAGTAGGTATATTGTTTCAATTTTTTTTCTGTAAATCGATAATTCATACTTGTTTATCATACAAATGTAAATATTTTTGTGCGAAAAAAATACTTTAATTCTAATAAAGCGCCCATTTATTATAGCAGTTGTTCCACTCTTTTCGGTGGATTAACTTTTGTGAATTATGTTTTTTATATGGACATTGAAATTGTTACAGAAACGAAATTCGCACAAAACACGTATAGCACATTGTATAAGAAGAAAGTGTTACTATGGTCATCAATTTTGATGACAAATAGAAAAAGCTTTCAGTTGTTTGTGTGCCAGGCAATTTATGAACTACACTGTTTCCACTCTACACGCTCTTTTCAGCGAACGGCCGCTTGATTTAATGCATTAAAATGTTCAAACATATGCTGTAATACCTTTAAAAAAAAGTTAACGTATGGGCGATATTGATGGATGTTTATTTGTGAATAAATACTATGGCAAAGGGATAAAGTATATAATGTAACAGACTATAGTATGTACAATCAAAACGCAAATACATCAAACTTCATTAAATATCCCAAAAAAGACTGTATAACCAAAAAGAATAAAAAAATTGAAAAGTTCTAAAAATGAAAACGAACGACAATAAATTAAAATTTTATTATTTTATTAGTATTACCTAGTGTATTATTTTCATAACGACAAAAATAGTTTGTCACACGTATATGCAGAAACCAAATCTAATAAATATATATATTTATGCCTTTTGTTTCGTCATCCACGTGTAGATGTGCTTTTCGGAATGGAGGGACTCGCTTTTCTTCATATTTTTTGGTCTTTCTTCTTGAAAGTTTTCGTCGTTTTAATAAAATTGAATCTGAACATTCACTCTCCTCTGTGTGTCCCAGTGTATATGTGTTGAGAACACTAGCAGTTGCAAATAACACTTTCTTTTCTAAAGTTTTATATCAGTCAGTGTAATTGAATAAAAAAACCAGGTAAGCGTAAAACTAGAATGTAACTTTGCGTTATATTTTTTCGTTGGTGTAATAATGATGCCAACGGTTCATTTCTTGTTTAGGCAGTACCAACGTATATAATATATATACTTATATATAAAGAGGAAATGAAATTTTCTAAAGCTTCTACTATAAGTTATGTATTTTAGAGAGAAAGAAATAAGATACGAAATGATTAGTTTGGTTTATGTCCATGAAATATAATTCCAAATAAACGTCTTAGATTTTGTCTTTTAGAGTGGAATGCTGTTAAAATGAATTATCAAAATACATATACACAATACATATATGAAAAAGGGCTTTTTCGTATAGATGTTAACAAAAAATATAATTTTTAATGTAGTTTTATAAAAAAATGAATACTAGAGTCCAATTATCCAACTGTTTATTCGAACATGAAATTTTTTATCGAATATTCGCGTATAATATTACTGAAATGCTCAAAACAAAAACAATAGGTAATAGGGAAAATGTTACACATAAAATATTTATCATTAGACAACGTGTAAAAGTCGAAATAAGTACCTACCTATCTACTTATACATATTTTTCTACAACAAAATAAATTGTCAATAAAAAGTTACACTAAATTACACTAAGTTAACAAAAGTTAAAATATTTTTTCTTATTTTTACCTTTTTCCATTAATTGGTTACTAAAAGTTAAAAACTTAAAAAGCAATAGTACTCGTTTCAAACGAAAATAAACAAAATTTATGATTTTTGCAATAATACTTGTTTGAGGCAGTGTTACATACATATATGTATATAATTTTAGGTAATAATAATCTTTTAATAAAAATAAACTAGACTATTTCATTTTTTGAGCAATGATGACGTACTAAAAGCTTATAATTTAAATCGACTTCAAAAATTGCACTTCTAATTTTTTGTTTAAGAAGACTACTACACATTGGAAAAAGTAATTACAATTTTTGGAATCAGGAAGTGACAGGCAATCATAATAGATATGAATAAATAAAAAATATGTTCAATTAGCCAATTCTTCACATTTGTGTTAAAATTGAAATGCTTAACTTTTAGATATTAAAGTCGACTTTTGCACAACTGAAAAAAGTTTGTTAATGTAAGTGCACTTAATAATATTGTATCATGAACAACACTATTTGGGTTGTTCTATATAAATCACGTTTCATTATGAAGTGTGACATATTGCGACAAGCACACGCACGGTAGACATTTGCTAATTGACTCTCAGATCTCGTACCTCATCTATATTAAACTATTATATAATATATATATGTGTATCCTTTATGTTTATGTAATTTATTAATAGATGTGACAAGTAATGAAAGACCTTTTGAAATTCAATTAATTGGGTATCTAAGAGAGCACTTAGTCGTAATTAATTCAATAATTAAAATGTGTAAATTCAATAAAAAAATTCTATATTTTCCTAAGAATATTTGTGTACATACATACATATATTAATATATAGAGATGAAATTTAGAAATATGTGTGTAGGTAGAATGAAAATTAATTAAGACCATTTTAAAATTAAATATATAAATAATATGTATGTTATATGCTCATACAAATGAATATGAAATTCTGTATTTCAGAAAATTGGTTTTCAAATGAAAAACGTGCCTGTAAAGTTGGTAATTTCATTAAGGAGGGCGTCTCAACATTAAATTGCTTTGAATTGTGTTTTGCTTTTTTTGGTTTAATTTTAATAGTCGTGTTTTTATTATATTATACTGGCTGTTTCTTGAAAAATATTTTTAATTTTGTGGCTACTTGTGCCAGATTTACATTATTATACTCTAGAGAAGAACGGGCGGAAATTTTAGATTGCTTTTGTACCTAAACATAATCAAGAAGTGTTTCTTTTTCTTGTTTTTCCAAAAAAAAAAAAAAAAAACATCTAATACGTACCAATTTTGAAAGTATGATTTAAATTAATGAGTTGCGGAAGTTTCAATACACCTAAATAGTATTACGGCACAATGAATCATTCAAGTTAATTGTCCCTGGAGGAGTCAATAATAGATGAAGTTGAAACTTTTAATTTTGTAAGAATCTATAAATATCCACCCTGCCACCCTGCTATGTTTTTTATACGATATTTGTGGAAAAATTCTGTTAATATTATTAGAACATTAATTTTATTATAAATTTTATATATTTTTATGTATAGTTTTGTTTGTATATTATGTACATAAATTTGTATATTTATTTAACACAATAAAAGTGCATCCCAGTTTATGTACATATGTATTTATACAGTGTATACATACTCGTAATAACATTATTTTTCATTCATCTGTTATTTTATTTAAAAAATTTCACGTACCATACGTACGCTATATGTAAGTAATTAAATTTAAAATTACTTTTTATTTTTTCTTGTAAATAGTGGTAACTTAATTTGTTATGGGCTAAAAACCACTTGGAATATGTAGTTTACAATTTTGCAATGGTTCTTTCAGAAAGTGTTCAAAGTTTTAAATGAATATAGTTGTAAATTTGTATTCCTAATACTCATATTTATACAGGGTGATTCAGAATAACATATACATATACATTAAAGATGTATATTAGATGTGAAAATAAGTGAAAAAGCTTAATATCATTTAGCGAATTCGATACTCGATCCTGAGGAATTATAAGCTATCAAAATTTTCCATCAAGTTTCAACAATATTACCATTGGCTTTATCCTATACATATAAAATGCAAAGCATGTTAACCCTTCAACTGTAAAACTGTTCTTATTTAACATTTAAAGTTTTTTTCACAATACTTTAAAAAATACAATAATAATTTAAATATATCCAGTGATTTTTTAATAAAATCCTATACATCGGTTTGATATTTTTTATTATGCTTGAAAACGAGTAGTCCAATCAAAAAAAAATAAGAGATAAAAAAGTTTTATTAACAAATCTTTTATTAAAAAAGGTTGTTTCCGTTCTATCAAACGTTATGGTCGTCGAGAGTTGCTGTCAGCCCTAAAAAGTGATGGTCAAATTTTTTCAAATTTTAAACATTTTAGAAGAGAAACAATTAATGCTTTTTTACCAAATGTGGTATAATATTCAAAAAAGTAAGTGTTTTTCTCAGGAGTGACGAATTTGCTAAAAATTGATTAAGCTTTTTGATTTACTTTTGACTTCAAACTTACTTCCTTAACGTTTCGAAATGTTATTCTGAACTTCTGAATCACCCTGTATACATATACAGTATTTATTTGAATTAAATAGCAGTAAAGATATATGCTCATTCGTTTAAGTTTTTTTAGTAAATAGAACACTTTAACAATAAAAATTCATTTACCATTTTTGAGATACCTAATAAAAAAATGTGTTAAAATAATGTTGTCGTCA
This sequence comes from Oryzaephilus surinamensis, assembly GCA_004796505.1. Taxonomy (NCBI): domain Eukaryota; kingdom Metazoa; phylum Arthropoda; class Insecta; order Coleoptera; family Silvanidae; genus Oryzaephilus; species Oryzaephilus surinamensis. The sequence goes on from SSSI01005506.1 coordinate 14,137, forward strand.
TGAAATTGAGGGCATCATTTTGTATTACTAAAATAGTTTTAGTGAAAAATTAAGTAATATAATATTATGAAAATAGGCCATATTGTCCATGTCCGTTTAAGAACTCATTAAAATATATAGAAAATGTGATATCAAAAGCGCTCTTCATAATAATAATTTTAAGTTTCGTATGACCAGAGAGTTGATTTAAATTAACTTGGTAAAAGTTGTAATAATCTTATTACATTAAAGCTTCCAACTAGCAATGGTTCTTGAAAGTTTTCCTTAGATGAACTGTTAGCTGCTTAATCGTACTGTGAATTCTTAAATGGTCTTGGATTATAGGATACGTAGTGCATTATGAAATTTTAATTAGTATAAATGAATAAGCATTTTGTTGTACTGAACTTTACTTAATTGTCTTGTTTCTTTTGTTGGATATGTAGGTATAAAAGACGTTTATTAGACGATGATGCAGACGATATGCACATATCAATTAGTATTCTAATATGTACAAGTTTTAAAGATTGCACTGGGCGAAGCTCATAACTTACATCGCTGTTTAATTTATTTTTAATTAAAGCTATATGCGCCTCTGGTATTGGCTGCATAGACTGCCGAGTACTGCTTGTTTGTGTATATATGGCAAAATGCCAGAAGCGTGTCGTTTGGGCATACGATAGAATCGAAGTCGAGGTTTCCGTGAAAGTCAACGAACACTTTGAAACCTCTCCACCTCCTTCACACTCAAAGTTTCGTAATTACTATAGTAGAGAAATGTTTTAGACTTTACCATCAACTAGAAGACCGCCTGCATTATTAGACGCCAATTTCTCGGATCTGTTTGATAGCGAGAGAGGCTCCTTCTTTTATTTTCTGGCTAGAGTATATTCTTTAAATTGTGTCAGTACTTTTATTTAACTACTAACAAGAAATAATCTTCTTTTATTGTTTGGATATTTTATAAATTCAAAATATGTACTTCTGTTGCGTATACTGAAGAAATTCTTATGCAAAATACTTTTTTTTGGTGTTTGAAATGAAAATGTTTAACCAACATACACGTCTACACAATGTTTTTCTGCATGTTGGGGATTGTCGTTTATTTTTGTTCGGAAAAAAAAAACGCACAAGTCAAGTAGACGCCAGTAAATGCTGGATTTGCGAGTTTCTCATAATCAAACTGACTGCCAGATACCCATTGTTAGGGCGTTATATACCTCAATATCCCTTTACAGTTGGAAAAGTCTGTAATATGGACTCCTTGGCCCGTAACTTTCAGAAACATCAAATCCTGCATTCACCTCCTTGCCATTTACACGAGCACCTTTCATATAAATGTGCATTTTCTTGCTTGACTGTATTTTTTCTGTCGTATTTTTTTATTCGTTTTATGACGTTCAAATAATACACGTTAACGTTTATGTTAGTAATACCATATGACCATTAAATAACATACAGTTATTTCCCATTTGAGCTTTGAATAGTACAATATTATTACTTGTGCCCGTGTTTTATACATTGTTGTAAGCCTTTAATTGGCAATTTGTGATGCACATATATTTCTTAACTTATTTGAAACGATTCAATAATTTTTTTGTATAAATACATAAATATGCAAATAATTGTTTATATATCTATACAGAATTAAATTTTAATTGATATACATTGACTATATATATTTTCATTTATAAATATTTATTAATATTTCAAACTCCACTTATTCATTTTGTTGATGAAGCATTTACTTGATATTTTGTACAAATAATAAAATCAATACAAGGTAAAATATTACGACGTTATTTCTGATATTTCCAATAAGTAACATTTTTAGATTTTTCCATGTTTAAACCGATAAACTAACTTCTAAATCAAAAGTTTTTGTGAGCAGAATTTAAAGAACGTATGCAAATGACGACAGTTTCCTTTTCTCATGGAAATGATTTTATCAAATTCTCGTATTTGCTTTTTAAGGAAAAGCAAATTTAATTAAGGTAAAAGTTTTTTTGTTAATAAGATACAACCGCAGTACTATGAAGTGGGGAAATGTATATTTTTCTGTAAAAAAGTTTTCTTTAAATCTAAAGACTGTTTTTCGGCATGGTCCAATAAACTCGTATTTTTCTATAATAATGTATGTAATGCAGAAATTTTACTATTTGTTATTTTTAATGCTCAGCATATAAATTTTATGTTTATATTTTTATTCCAAAATTACCAAATTATTGCAATCATGAAATTTTATGAAGACATTTTCTAGTTAATTAACATATTTTCTCACTACATATAAATAATGGCTGCAGTAAATCTACTAACAAGTTCATAAAGTTCTCTAGGCAAAATACAAGTAATGATGTAATAAATAAGGTGTACACAGAAAAAGCTTTTATAAAAAAATGTAGATTTTTTTCTAAACGAATCTGGTGTAACGTAAACAATGAAAATTGAGACATCGCAATAAACCATTTTTATTTTTTATTGAAATCGTTCAATTCATATGTAAATACGACTATATAAAAATTATTTGGAACCAAATTTTATGTTAATCGATTATAGAACCTAATCATTATAAATAAAATTAAATGAAAGCCGAGCAAAAAAATCTTTGAATACCTTCACCAAGGCGATGGTAAATCTTGCCAACTTGACTTCATCCTCTAAATGATATTATTCGATTGAAATTTACATAGATTATTTGATTTTTTACTTTCGTTTGGAAATTCTTTGGGTGATGAAAGTTGGAATGATCGATAAAATGGCGATTGGTTTCAAAATGCGCAATGCAATTTAAAAAGTTTTTTTGTTTCGTATCCAAGTTGCTCTATTTCTAATAGCTTCAATGCAGAACATGTAAGACAAATTCGATATTAGCATAATGTGGTAGTTTTCTAAATTATACGATTTTTCTTTTATATGTTTCCTTAAGCAGAACTGAAATTATTTTCTTTTATGCTTGCGGATTATACTTATTATATTAATTTTAAAATTCATATATTAAATTTTTAATACTAAATTGTGTTTTGTTCTGTTTAATACAAATTAAAATAAAACTATAGGTATATATGTATATGTATATGTATATGTATGTACCATACTCGTATATTGTGGTATGAAACAAATAATGTATTTGTAATTTAAACAAAACAATAGTCGCTATTAGTAGAATTATGAGTATATTGGAGGAAAACTAGTGGTTTATTTCACTTGTATAATTGAAAGCTTGTTAAATATTAATGTAAATTAATTGTCAGCAGTTCATAACGAATACGGTATTATATTGTAATTAAATAGTGAAGTACCTACTAAATATAAACTAATTTTATATAAAATTCAACCACTCATTATGTTTATTACGAATATGCAGAATATGAGAATATGGATTATGTTGTGTGCAAAAATAATATGTTTGTATTGTATTAGGTAAGTTTTTACATTATAATTTAAAATAACTATAAACGAGAAATATTTTATTTAATTTGATTAATTTTGTTATTGCAAAAACACGAAACATTGTTTGTTTTGAAAATTTATGTAATTAGTTTAACGTACGTCGGATAATTTAATAAATCAAGCGGTACTTTTTTTTAATGTTGAAGACCGGAATTGGATCAAGTTTTCTATAGAATTTCTCGCTTGAGTCAATTCCCCCTTTTACTTTATTTCTAGTTATTGGAACGATTTTTCATTTAATAATAAATGTTTACAGTTGATTCAATATATATGTATATATCCTTGTAATATACGAAACTGTCATGGATTAAATATAAAGCTGCCTTGCATCTAAATAGTTCGTTTAACTTTCTTTTTAATTATAAATTTCATTGTTCTATTGTAATATTCATCAATATGTTATTGTATTGGATTAAACATGAATATGTTGTCATGTACAATATAACACAGATTGAATCTTACGTACATATATTATATAACTATTATAGATACAGCATGTTAATATACATAGTTCATAGTTAATTTAAAACTTTGTCATATATTTTAGCTTGTAGTTGTAGTTTGGTATTATCTCTATAAATACAACGTTTTGGTCATAACATGTTGTTAAAATAACATACGTTGAACCTAATGGATTTCTGCATCACTGCATGCTTATAATATAGAATAGTTTTAATGTATAATAGAATATGCTTTCGAGTTTCTAATTTTCAAGTTATTACATCTAGATAGGTAATTACGTAATTAAATTTGATTCCACAAACACATTGTCACATTTCTTTCTACATTAAATATTAAATCAATAAACCATTATGTAAAATTTGGCAAGTTTGAATAACAAAATAAAAGGTGTTTAGTGTTGTTTTTTGTTGTAAATATATCATGCTTTTATAAAAAGTTGGTAGTTCAGCAGCTTGAATTGATTATTGCATTATTTTGTAAAATGCAATCTTATTTCCACTGCATACTACGTACGAGTGTACGTATTGTATGTAAAGGGTGATAAATAGTTAAGATAAATTGTGTAGGGCGGGCTTTCAGAATTCGTTTCTCTTCTAAATAGGTCTGCCTGCTGAAAATTCACTCCTCCAAATACTTATTTTCTTACAAAAGCAAATGGAAAGATGAATTACATAAACGTTTTTAATTCTCTATTTAATTTTAATTACTGAATAGATCTTACTGCAAGAATATTTTGTTTTTCACATCCGGCTCGAAGGACCATGAAAACGCATTTAATTTAAAAAAGTACGTCCGTTCTATATTAAATACATACATCAAATCGAATGAATTGAACAAGAGCAGACAGTTCCACTTCACATAACATATATCACAAATTAGGTGCTTCTCGCACGATGGCGCTAAGAGCCATAAATAGTAGAAAAATAAAAATACATTATTTTTTACAAGCCTAGGTATTATAAGTGGTGTTTTGTCGGGTCTTCCAGATAATTATTATATTAAATAATAAATTGTTGAAAGTTAATTAGTGTGAGCAATTTTTTCTGGTCACCTTTTCCAATACGTAATATGTGCTTTTGGCGTTGATTTGAACCATAGGTGGCGTAGATTATGTTGCACCTTTTTTTTAATACCAAGGGTGATAAAATACAATTCACCACCTTTAGCGACAGAAGCAGTAACCAAAGGCCCACATAAATCTCACTCCAGGCTCGTGTCTGGCGTGCCAACCACAAACAGGCCATCCTCTTTCGCTTCTTTATCATTTGCCGATTTGATAGGCTGCCAATAAATTATATTGCACATGGGTTCCCGTTCAAATTGAACGAATGAACACCTTTCCAAATTCGTAAATTGTTAGCAGTTTTATATTATGTCTGACAAAATTGGGATTATGACTTGAATGCAGATTCGTTTAAAAGCACTTTATTTTAAATAAAAGTAACTTTCGTCTAATCGCATAAACTTTTCATATTATTGTATTTGAAAAGGTTTATATTTTCGTTGTGATAACAATTTAGTGCATTTAAACTAGATAATGTTAAATGTGCTTATAAATAACAAGAAGAAAATTGATCTTCAGATTGGCTTTCCAAATGCGAGAGTTTCAGTTCTCGTTTATGCCTGTTAACGAACGAATCCTTAAATTGAGCTTAAAGCTTATCTCGGCATAAGAATGATGTTCACCATCTAACAGCTGTTCACTGTTAATATTGTTTCATGACTTCGATACTAGCCTGTTTCCAATATATTTCCAGTGTGCACATATACATGTATGCATAAGCAGTTAGGATATATTGACTAATTACTGATTGCAATTTACATTGTTCTATAATATATGAAATTTACCTACAGGAATTTGCAATATGCACGTATTTATTGAGAAAGTTGTTATGCAATATATATATGTTGGTGTTATTGAATTTTGTTAAATATTTCATGAAGAGTTTTCATAATAATATCAACTCGAAAGTGTAAATAAAATATCAGAAATTGTCAGAAGCGATTGAATATAGGTTGTTCGATTGAGTTTATAGTGCATTAACGTTTTTTTTTATAGGTGCACGATAGTATATCATGTTTCTTTAAAGTTTTGATCCTACATGTAGAGGATGAAAGGATAAACATGTAAAAAGTTGAACAGCATCATGTTTAGACTGAAAGGAGCATACATACATATATATACAAGTATATATATATATATATATGCATACATTTCTAGGCAGTACAGTGGCAATACATGCCTAGTTTTATGTATTTATTTGTGTATTTGTGTGTACTGTGTGCTTCAACACGGCAGTGAAAGCAATGTAGCGAATGAAACTGATGGCTGAAATTCAAGTTTCCTACAACTTAATGCAACAATTCATCACGTGTGCCATGCTCAGCCATTATTACACCTCCCTGTATAACACAGCAGGAGTAGCGAGATGTGGAAAGAGAGTCTTCATGCTAGCAACCCACCCACACTCACACACCTTACACAATCCACCCAACAAAACTCATCCAACGTTTTTGCTCACACTCTCATAGTCTTAGAAATATTCCTTATTTTCAACGAGTACGCATTATTCTGTTCTGAAATTGAATCGCGAATGTTTTATATGCAAAGCCTGACTTTCAGGGACTTTACTAGAGCTTTGCAAAATTAGAGAAAGAAATGGAGGATTAGTTGTCGCGTATTGCATTCTTACTAGGTTCAATTTCACGCGGCCCTGCCCATTTGGCACTTCAATTTATTACTAACTTGTATATGTCATAGTATAACTATGCTTAAAGGCTACTCAGACTCAGACAGTATTTGCTTAAAATGACATATAATGTCTAAAATGTCTATGATGCTAATGTTCAGTAGCACTTTTTATATGCAAACGTTTTATAAAACTTTTTAATTAGCTTCTCTAAAATAGTGTGGATATATACGAAGTTTTTGCAAAACTTTCGTAATATTCATAATGCATAATATTATCTTGAATGTATTTATAAATTAATTATTAATTTTTATGTTGAACGTATATTTTACTTTAAGTTTGCTGTATTTTTTTTATTTCTAGTTAAAGATTATTCCGCAGACTGTATATTAATGTTAAAAGAATCTGCTATTTATTCATATGCAATATTCAAAGTGATAATCATTAATCCTCACTTTGAGTTTATTTTTTTTGGAAAGATCGAAGTCTGTCGAGGGTGGCTTAACATTTAATAAAATGATTACAGTCTCAATCTTCTTTAACGTTTCCTGTCATATGTGACAATAACTTAAGGTAAAAAAATAAACAATTATTTTTTCAATATAAGGTCTGTTCGGACAAAGCTATTTATCGTTTACAAACGATACGACTCATGCGCATTGGAAAAAAAACCGTTCGGTCTGACTTTCTAATGTATATTAAAACGTATCTGAGCAGTACGGAGCTGACGACCTATCCATTGGATAGTCCACTAACGGCTTGTCCGAACAGACCTATAGATATTGGCTTGTAAAGGTGTCATACATGTCTTTAAATATTTTATTTTTTGATTGAATTTTTTGTATTTTGTGTATTATTATATAATATTGCTTTTTAATATATGAGTAAAAAATAAACTGACTAATTACCTCATATAATTCCAATCAAATTTATCAACACCAATAAACAGATTATTTAATATGTATCTAAACATAATTTTGATATGATCTTAATGCATCGATAATCTATATTGTTTTGTTAGGGTTTAATTATATCTAATAATAATAGGGCCATTCAATTTTGATAAATGTTTAATCGATATACGTGGCGTTATTGGTCAATTAAATAAAACTCCTACGGCCATTTAATGCATAAGGGACATCATAAAAATTATTTAATGAATTAGTTTCAACCTATCGTTTCGAGTGTGTGCGGTAGAATTGAGATAAAATTTATCGTTGCCCATGAAGATGGAATCTAGATATACTCTGA